>VXBU01031731.1:1004921-1021159 GCA_013400315.1 Bombycilla garrulus | reverse complement strand
CCTTAAAAGAACCAACCAAATGAGGAAGTCATCATTTAGTACACTAAAGGTCAGCTCAATGTGTTGAACTCAAGGGAAAATCTTGAAAGAAATTAAGCAAATTTGAAATTCTTTGATCTCTATGGGAGCTGCAAATTCTTGGTGGATAAGACCTCAAATGAAGAATGTTCCAGACAATAAGTTATGTTCTGACCATTAGGAAATGCACATATTTGAACTCTCACAGATAGAAGTATTCCATTATAATGTAACAAAGCATATTCTCCGCATGGTGTTTCTC
This sequence comes from Bombycilla garrulus, assembly GCA_013400315.1. Classification (NCBI taxonomy): domain Eukaryota; kingdom Metazoa; phylum Chordata; class Aves; order Passeriformes; family Bombycillidae; genus Bombycilla; species Bombycilla garrulus. The sequence continues at coordinate 1,020,879 of VXBU01031731.1, read as the reverse complement.
ATGTATTAAACATGACAATGTAATGATTTGTGCACTGTTATTTCTCTAAAATTATGAGCTGCACATTCTCACTGAACCAGTCCATGTCCTCTTCTTCAAACTTTCAAAATGTGTGCCAACAGCTGTTTTGTTGAGAAACTCTCAAGGCTTTTTTTTTCCTTTTAAATAAACCAGATATTTCTCATTAATACAGCAAAGGTTTAAAAAGGACTAAAAGTGGTAAAATACTCTCCTGATTTCATATCTCTAGATGACTTTCAGAGTTTACATGATAAGAAATCTTGTATAGTTTGTGGACTTGGTATAACTTTAAAGCCGTCTTACAGTATGTGACATTTGATTGGGGCTTATTTTGCCAAGTTTTACCTTATTATCTTGAATTTTATCTAGATCACCTTAATTCTACAAATCAGTGCTTACAGACCCAAAGAATGAGAACCGAACACAGGCTTGTATTTTTTTCCAAAATATTTACTTAAATTCAGTACAACATCCTACATATACCAAAATATTAATAATTATTTTTTGGCTAAAAAAAATCTCTTCATGTCAAATTCAAATTTTAGGCAGTAGCACATTTAATTATGAAGAAAAGAGCTAGAAAGAGGAGATGCCAAAAAAGCTCTTGCTTTTATACATGAATACAGCATTTATGAGAAGTGAAGTATGCAACACTATAAACATACAACTCTTAAAAACATACAGGTAAAAATTANTGCTGAAAACATACTGTAAGACAGAATTTCACTGTGACAAGACAAACTTCCTAACTTATTTGATATCAGTTTAACTCCACTCTAATGCTGTTTGAAGCTAAATGTTGATTCATGTTTTTTTCAAAGCTGACTCTTTTTAGAAATGTCTATGCTTGAACAGCCTACTGACACATCTGGCAGAGTCACATGAATGCAGATGGAATTCTCACTGAGCAGACGTTTAAATGGAAAAATAAGCATTGTTAAATGTTTGCAAGATCACTGGTAAGATGCTTTCTGCATTTAATGTAAATATTTCCTCATCAAAGGAGCAGGAATTTAACAAGGGTAAACTAACCACTTGATTCCCTAAAAGCTCATAAAGTCTGAATTTAGCACTATAGTCAGGTTAAGGTTTTCCTCACAGTGTGATAAATACTATTTAATCAACAATTTTAATCATCATCTTAGCTCATTAGAAATAATAGAGTTTTATTTTCTCAACATTTTAAGCTGTTCATTTTAAGCTGTTATGAAAACAGCTACTACATGGAAATGGATATTTTCTCAATACAGATTTTAACACACTTATGCTTATAAAGCATTGACAACAAATTGCTTTGAGCTACACTAGCAAAAACCAATTTTTTAAAAAGATGGGGACAAATATTTCTACAATTTGTCTTGTACAGCTAATACTTTGGGTTGTACAACAGATTTTTTTCTCCTTTTTACATAAGAAAATCCCAATGAAATATGATAGACTATCCATCATAAGCTGATTTTGAAATATAGTCTCCGAGTCTTCTTTTGAAAACCAGAATCTAACTTGCCCAAAGCAGAACAGGTTGCACTGTTCCAAGAGAGGCATGAGATATTCTAACCAGTCCAGAAACCTTGATCAAAGACATCTACAGTAACCTTAATCTCTGGACCCACCATGTCCGAAGACTATGATTAAATCCTCATAAGCTTATTTACTGAATTCTGTAGGTTTGGGAGAATATAAATGGAAATTTAACAACATCAGTTATGAACATTGGTTAATTTTAACTCTTCACAGCTGGTCCTCAAAAAACGTGTGCCAGTTTCCTTGTATAAATCTGGTTTAGTTCAGATGAAGAAGGGACCATCTAGTACACTCCTTGCCAAGGAAGAAGTCTGGATTGCTATACACAGGTAATTTTTCAAGTGTAAGATCTAGTGCTGAATGGAAAAAAAAAATCATGTACTGGCATTCCTGTGTAAATAGTGTTATAGTGTCCAAACATACTAAATAGATGTCCAGTGTACATAATTCCTGCTGTTCACCAGGCTGCTGTTACAACAGGGGGTGTCTGAGGCATCACAGTCTGGTACACCCTAAAGTAACAGGATAAGACTGGAGATAGGACTTCACAATAGTGTAAGATTTACTTCCATCCTTTGCCATATCTGTCAGCCCTGCGTATCAGAGATTCTGTCATACATGTAAAATGGTACCAGATAGACACGGGGACAACCTAATCAAGCTCAGTTGAGTTCAAATAGCAGTTTAGCTTCTCAAATGCCAGTGTCTACTTTACTGTGGCCTGAATAACTTGAGTAATAAATAATATCACTGAATGACAGAATTGTTGAGGTTGGAAGGTGCCTTGTGAGGTCATCTAGTCCAACCCTTCTCTTCACATGGGGTGATCTAGAGTAGATTGCCCAGAATCATGTCTATCTTGGTTTTGAGTATCTTCTCAAGCACAAATTTCATAACCTATCAGGGCAACGTGCACTAATGTTTCACCACCCACGCAGCAGAAAGCTTTTACTTGCATTTAAGTGAAAATCCACATTTTCAGTTGTGGCCATTGTCTCTTGTTCTATCACTGGGCTCTACTGACAAGTGTCTGGCTGTCTCTTTTTGTTATGCAGCATCAGGTGTCTGCATGTGTTAAATAAGATCCTCCTGACACATCTCTTCCCCAGGCTGAATACTCCCAGTTCATTCAACTTCTTCTCATGTGAGAGCCTTCAGTCCCGTAATCCGTCTTGTACTGAAGAGCCCAGAATTGAACACAGTACTTGAGATACATCTCATTAATGCTGAGTAAAGGGGAAGGTTCACTGTCCTTGATCTGCTGGCAATGTTCTTCAAAATGCAGCCTAGTACACTTCAGCCTTCTTTGCTGCAAGTCATCTGGCCAGCTTCATGTTTACCAGGACTCCAGGGTCTTTCTCTGACAAGCTCTCTTCCAGCTGGTTTTATATGGGTGCCTGGGATTATAATTCTCCAGGTTCAGGACTTTGCATTTCCCCTTGTTGAACATCATGGGATTCCCCTCATTTCAATTCCTCATCCTGTCAAGATCTCTCCAAACAACATGTCCTTTTTTGCTTCAGCCACTTCTCACACTTTTTTATCATCTGTGAACTTGCTGGGGGTTCACTCTGTCCTACTGTTCAGGTCATTAATGAATATGTCAAACAGTATTGGCCCCAGTACCAATCCCTGGGGTACACTACTGGTTGCTTGCCTCCAACTGGACTTCAAACACTTGTCATAACCTTCTGGNATCAAAGACATCTACAGTAACCTTAATCTCTGGACCCACCATGTCCGAAGACTATGATTAAATCCTCATAAGCTTATTTACTGAATTCTGTAGGTTTGGGAGAATATAAATGGAAATTTAACAACATCAGTTATGAACATTGGTTAATTTTAACTCTTCACAGCTGGTCCTCAAAAAACGTGTGCCAGTTTCCTTGTATAAATCTGGTTTAGTTCAGATGAAGAAGGGACCATCTAGTACACTCCTTGCCAAGGAAGAAGTCTGGATTGCTATACACAGGTAATTTTTCAAGTGTAAGATCTAGTGCTGAATGGAAAAAAAAAATCATGTACTGGCATTCCTGTGTAAATAGTGTTATAGTGTCCAAACATACTAAATAGATGTCCAGTGTACATAATTCCTGCTGTTCACCAGGCTGCTGTTACAACAGGGGGTGTCTGAGGCATCACAGTCTGGTACACCCTAAAGTAACAGGATAAGACTGGAGATAGGACTTCACAATAGTGTAAGATTTACTTCCATCCTTTGCCATATCTGTCAGCCCTGCGTATCAGAGATTCTGTCATACATGTAAAATGGTACCAGATAGACACGGGGACAACCTAATCAAGCTCAGTTGAGTTCAAATAGCAGTTTAGCTTCTCAAATGCCAGTGTCTACTTTACTGTGGCCTGAATAACTTGAGTAATAAATAATATCACTGAATGACAGAATTGTTGAGGTTGGAAGGTGCCTTGTGAGGTCATCTAGTCCAACCCTTCTCTTCACATGGGGTGATCTAGAGTAGATTGCCCAGAATCATGTCTATCTTGGTTTTGAGTATCTTCTCAAGCACAAATTTCATAACCTATCAGGGCAACGTGCACTAATGTTTGACCACCCACGCAGCAGAAAGCTTTTACTTGCATTTAAGTGAAAATCCACATTTTCAGTTGTGGCCATTGTCTCTTGTTCTATCACTGGGCTCTACTGACAAGTGTCTGGCTGTCTCTTTTTGTTATGCAGCATCAGGTGTCTGCATGTGTTAAATAAGATCCTCCTGACACATCTCTTCCCCAGGCTGAATACTCCCAGTTCATTCAACTTCTTCTCATGTGAGAGCCTTCAGTCCCGTAATCCTTCTTGTACTGAAGAGCCCAGAATTGAACACAGTACTTGAGATACATCTCATTAATGCTGAGTAAAGGGGAAGGTTCACTGTCCTTGATCTGCTGGCAATGTTCTTCAAAATGCAGCCTAGTACACTTCAGCCTTCTTTGCTGCAAGTCATCTGGCCAGCTTCATGTTTACCAGGACTCCAGGGTCTTTCTCTGACAAGCTCTCTTCCAGCTGGTTTTATATGGGTGCCTGGGATTATAATTCTCCAGGTTCAGGACTTTGCATTTCCCCTTGTTGAACATCATGGGATTCCCCTCATTTCAATTCCTCATCCTGTCAAGATCTCTCCAAACAACATGTCCTTTTTTGCTTCAGCCACTTCTCACACTTTTTTATCATCTGTGAACTTGCTGGGGGTTCACTCTGTTCTACTGTTCAGGCCATTAATGAAGACGTCAAACAGTATTGGCCCCAGTACCTATCCCTGGGGTACACTACTGGTTGCTTGCCTCCAACTGGACTTCAAACACTTGTCATAACCTTCTGGACCCAGCTGCTAAGCCAGTTTTCAATCTACATCACTCTTCACCTGTCTAACCTGTGATTTGTCATCTTGTCTATAAGGATGTTATTGGAAACAGGGTCAAAGGTTTTANAATCCCTGGGGTACACTACTGGTTGCTTGCCTCCAACTGGACTTCAAACACTTGTCATAACCTTCTGGACCCAGCTGCTAAGCCAGTTTTCAATCTACATCACTCTTCACCTGTCTAACCTGTGATTTGTCATCTTGTCTATAAGGATGTTATTGGAAACAGGGTCAAAGGTTTTACTAGAATCAATGTAAGGAACATTCATTGCTCTCCTGTTGTCCTCCAAGTTAATCACTTAATTGTCAAATGTTAGTTAAACATGATTTCACCTTTGTAAATCTATGCTGGCTATGCACAATTGTCTTCTTGTTCTCCGTGTGTTTGGAGATGGTTTCAAGGATTAGTTGTTCCACTTTCCCAGGGAGTGAGGGGTTGACTAGCCTGTGGTTCCTCCAATCTTCCTTTTCACCCTTCTTGAAGAATATTTCACACCCAAACACTTAAATTTACATTTCATAATCTGTGTCTGAATTCCACTACAGATGTTAAAATATTGCAGGAAAACTTAACAAAGTACACAGGGAATCAATCTGGTTATATAGCTCCCAAACACTATAACCTCTGTATTTCATTACATAGGTTTTTATTACAAGGTACAGTTTATATTTAGTTGATATTCATCTGGCAAGAAAGCCATGAGGCAGAAATTGCTCCCATACCCTTTAACATCATAGAATCTGTATCTAAATCCATGTGAAATATTGTTTCGGAAACAGAGAAACTCCAATCACACTAATATACAATGAACTCCCTAGGAACTTTTCAATTGCATATCTTTGGGTCATCTGCCTAATAAAGCCTTTCACTCTCTTACAGCAGTATGGCTACCCTAAAAGCATAATGACTAAGAAAAACGTGAGAAGATTTATTAGAAATTTAAATAAAAAGTAACAGAAAATAGGATCCTTCATTTGATGACATGATTGAAATATTTGTATTGCTACATGTTTATATGCAAAACACATATTCTTGATAAAAATTGGAGCAGCACCATTTTTCCCCTCTTAAAAAAAAAGAAAAATTATTCACTTGATCCCTTTACTGCAGCATCTGATTTTAACAAACCACAAAATTTCAAAGTGTTCACTAGCACTCTTGAGAAATTATCTTTCTGCCTGGTATTGGTACAGCTTGGAGATCACATCTTCATGGCATCTGAAGCACGTGATTGGCGCCCTTGGGTTTTATGGTTACTTACGTCTGCAGAGACTGCTCTCTGTCAAGTAACATTGCAGTTTAAGCTCTTCTTTTTTCAATGAAAGTTGCAGCCTTGGTCTTTAAACCAATTGTTAGCATGCTGTATATTCTGCTTTCACCTCCCACAGTGGCACACATATTGTTCTGAGCATTTATACACAGCTTTAGTGTTCATTTCCACAGCACAAACTGTGCAGTCATTAATGAATTAATGACCTCCTTAAATGAGGTAGGCCAAATTGCACCCTCAAATACACAGCCAAAACTTTCATTGGTTGCAGCCACTGTAGATTCAATGGAGCTGATCTCAGATTTTTATCTGAGGGCAGAATGTGACCCAGTGCATCCATTAACTGGCCTTAGTCTGTATAGCTCTTTATCAATTTGGGGAGGAAAGACACAGATTAATGGATAGAGAATGAAAGAGTGAAAAAACAAGGTTCTTAAAGGCTTCTGATGAGCTGGGAAACTGAACACAACAATAGCTTGAAAAAACATGCAGAAAAATGCTCACATATTTAAAAGGTTAGCACTTATAGTCAACACTTTGAAATTTTAAAATAATTGGGGNTATTTATTATCTAGTCCTGATGGATTTGGTTCTATTTATTCAAAGTAAAATAGCCCACATATGCTGCAGTTACTAAAACTCATAGGGATTCAAAATTAAAATTCAAATATAAGTTTCATATAAAATAAAAAGATCTTAAACTTTAGCGTAAGGTTTTGACAAAAAAATAGCTTGCTTAATGGATCAGGTTTCTAACAGAAGTGAGTCTGAGTTATATTCTGGGCAATCTGGGATAGTTTAAAGCAGTTTCTTGCAAGGAGATTGCCCTAACAAAGCATTAAAAGAATAACAGCATGTTTTGTGCACTTTACTGTTCTGAAACACTTAGACACTGTAAAATATAGAGAACTGGTTACAACATGGAACCCAGACTGAAGATTCTGAAGGTGCTCAAAAGGGACATTCAAATAATCTGCTTAAACCTCAGACATGCACTTTGTTTGGAGGACTGAAGTTAGACAATTTGATCCCTCACGGGTCACCAGGGAGACAAACAGGCATTTGTGTGAAAATGCTTCAAAAACTTCCCTCTCACTCATTCTTGGGTCGAGCCTTTAAGCCAGTAAATCTTGGAACAATAAATTAACTTGTGTGTTCATATTATGACAGTGAATTATTTCAGAGCCCTGACCTAAAAAACTAATCTCTGCTGGTCCCAATGAATGGCCAAAAAGGGAAAAGACAAACCCCAGCCAACTGAGGACCCTATCAGAACCACAGAGTTTGGGTTTATGTCTTTAACTCCCCTCTCTCAGCATTTATTTTCCTCCACACTTTTCTAGAGGCAGGCACCTAAGAATACATTTGCTTGCAGAAGGGAGATGGAGCAGGAGCTGCTGGGGCTGAGCTTTGATTCAGTGCCCACTGCTGCACTATAAAAGTGCTCAAGCAGAGAATGCAACCCAGCAGCAAAGGCCTCTTCCACTCCTTGTCAGGAAAAAGGTGAGCTTGCGTGGGGACTCAGTGGCCCTACAGTAGTTGCTACTTGTTCAAAACCACCCAGCTTGTTTTGCCATCTTGTTATACTACACTTGTATTAATTCAGAAAGAAATACCTGTAATATTCCACAGATTATGATCTTCCTTTCCGACAGTATCGAAATTTACAGAAATACAGGACAGTCCTTGTCTGTCTTACTGCCTATTCCGAATTTACTGTTGCTGAGATGCAATGCTTCAGGAAGTTGCATCACAACAGCACTGAACGTCTACAGGAGCTGCACACAAGACATGAAAATTTTCACTTAGAAAGGGTATTGGAAAGAGGATTGCTTTGAGTTACCACATATTCTGAAAAGGTTGCTCACGTCATTAATGCCCTCTCAATAGCAGTTATTCTTCATAAAAGAGAATAAACAATGTAAAGTAAAAAAAAACAGTTGCTTTACCAAATTATTGTAGAGTGGAGAGCCATTATACTTGAGAAAAAGAATCAATTTTAATAGATATTGCTGACAAGTATTTAGTATCTTTTTTTTTTATACTTACTAATTAGAACAAAACATTTATCACACCCCATTATATTTAGAACTTCACCAACATTTAAATTTTAAGTAAAATATGCATCATTACACCTTAACAGCCTATCAAAAATAAAGCAACACTAGTTTAATTGTTTCTTAGGATTGTGCTCAAGGGCAAAAAAGAAACATTTAAAAGCTTGTTATAGAATGCATGTGGCTCAGGCTTTATATTTTCTGGTTTCAAACATAAACATGTTTTCAAAGAAACATTCATGTATTAAAGTACTTTCAATAGAATTACTGCTTTCGGTTTTCACACAAAATATGGGACTCTTTTCAAGTTAATGGATAAATTTGCTCATCTCTTTCTTTATTATCAGGCAAAGATAAATAAGTCTTTTTCATTCAATCTGCTGAGATAACTTGTGCCCATGCCGAAAGGTGATCTGTTCTAATCAACTTCGTGAAGTCTGATGGAATTACCCTGAACATATTTCATACCTGACACAACTACAGAATGATACAGTTCAGGACAAACATTGGTGACCTGAATAATACATGACAGACAGATGACCGGGTGAGAAAAGTAATTTTTCACCTATACCACTTGAGTTTCTTTATTAAAGGCTGAGACATATTTGATGGAAAGAAGGCTGCTTTGCCAGCTAAAAGCTGGTGTGTTTTATTAATAGCTCAGTCAGTATTCCCTTGCCATTTTACTACTTGAAACATTATTTTGACAATAAAAAACTACATGTATCTAGTTTGCATGGAAAGCACCATGGAAAATGCCACCAACACTGCAAAGAGAAAAATAAAGACTTAAGAAATTAAAGTTGTTAATTATTTAACTTTTATTCTTAATAGATGCACGTATTTTAATATCACAGCAAAAATTATCATGAAAGAGAAAGGGATTCTGGGAATAAAACAACTTAATCACAGGAGAATATATCAAATCTCTGTAAAGGATAGAAATTATTTTTCCCATGATCTTGCAAGTAGATACGATACATTCAAAAATAAATTTATTTTTCATAAAAGTCAAGTAAATTTGGCCTCAACAATACAGTTTTTTAATGAGACTTAAATAGTGTTTTGGTAAGGAAAGTTAAGGTTAGGACAAACAATAATATGTTAGAAGTTGGCTCATGAATAGGTGGACTGCCACAAATATTTCTGTGTTTGAAGCCATACCAAGTTTTACTCTTGGCTGTATTTTTCCTCTGCAGACAGCAGCCAGGACAAATAATTTTTTACAAATTCATAGTGTGTGACACCAGTGATCCAAAGGCTAGACAGAGACCACATGCTTATATTGTACTAATGACTCTTGTTTCATCAATTTAATAAGCGGGGACCTTCCACATCACTGTTATCATGAACTCTCAATAATCGCTTTTCTGTGCTCAAAGAAGCTTAAAACTTTAAATGAAATCTCAGAAATTTCTTGTGTTTTTGTTTTACTTGCTGTAACAGAAGAACACAACATATATATTTAAACTGCATTTCTTCAGTTCTTTTTTTTAAGGTAGCCTTTTGAAGCTAATTGAATGCACATGTCATATTGAAAATAGTCTAGAAGCTGCTATAAGTTTAAATGTGAATACAAAACTGCTCATGGACCTAGCAAGCAAATATCATTATATAGTCATAAATATTTCACTTGAAAGAATAAGAGCTTGTTCTTTGATACTGGAAAATGCTCAGAAAGTTACCTGAAAGAAATAAAACTAAGTATGCAGTGTATAATACTGGACAGATTTTACTAACATTAGAAGTGTTACATATTTCTACAACATTTGCAAACAGCTTTAGAGGTATAATGCCTAATTAAATTTAAAATAAATTAGATCCAACAGTAATCAGAAGTTATCCTAGATCTGCAAATAGCTTTAAAATCCTCTGCTTTTCTACATATAACTATATAACACAAACACCCTTTTTCACTAAGAAAGATTAATCAGGCTTTATTTAGTTGACTTTTCAGACATGAGTAGAACAACAAAGAAATTCTTTCCTTTCATATGCCCATAAGTGCCTTTGTCATGTCATAATTTCTATATAGATTCCTTCATGTAAGTAAGCCTCAGTATCTCTGATGAAGCCCAGAGGCCCTTCTAATTTGGATCAGTTTAGCTGAAGCTGAAGCGGTCTCCTTAACTATCATATATGCACTGACAAAAGTGCAAGTATGTATACTTTCCCAGATTAAATATTTCAACAGCTGCTTGTAGCCAAAAACCTCATGATCAATAATATTGTGCAAAGATATCTTCAAGCTAATATTAAGAATAATACTTTAGATCACAAACTGTTGTCGGGAGGAGATTGTCTGCAATGCTCAAGTGGTGATAGGGCTCTCCAGATTCGGGACAGCTACTGGGAAATCAGTGACAAAATCTTTGGTGGGGTTTTCAGGCTTATGCAGAACATAATATCTAAGAGCTCTGAGTGGTTTTCTGGATGAAAACTTGAGCCTAAATCTCCTGCATCCTTAGCATCAAACATATCCACAAATACGCACTTTTAAGCCAGAGAAAGAGTTGGAAAACCTTTTTTTAGCAAAATGACACAAGAAAGTTAAAACCTAAATTTTCTCAAAAAAAAAAAAAAAAGAAAAGAATTAATGGGTTTCTGTGTGTGTTCCTGTTGCTGCTTTAGTTAAATGAAGTGAGGTGCAATTTTAAAACTTTTGCGGCTTTGAAAATTCTTACCATAGCAGCTGTGCCATTATGGACTACTGTTTTTCTGATTTGAACAGATTCTTCACTGTACAAAAACTACCAACACAAGAATATTTTATTTGTGAGGATTAGGCCTAATCCCTTCTCGGCAAAATGCAGATTTCTTCTCAATTTGAACATTTATTTTTGGAATGGTACTTTTAATGTATGTCTTTCCATGTGAACAAATCTGAGGTTCATTAATTGAGCTTTTGAGAGCTTGCAAACAGCAGTGACTAAGCTGAGATATCTATGAGTTCCTCCAGGAATCAAAGAAATCTGGCATCAAGCCCTCATGTCCAAACATGGGTAAAAAAACCCCAAAACCTTCCTAGTGATCTTTGGAAGTAAAATTTTGTTCCTACTGTAAAAACTGAATTTGTATATACAGCAGAGATATTCAACTTCCTGTGAAGTAGAAAAGCTATATTACATTATACCAAGTAGCTGGATAGAAAAAATAAATATTAAGTTAAAAATTTCTTGAGAGCAATTTGAGGACCAAGCAGAAAAAATCCTCAGGTCAAGTCGGGCCCAGAGGTGTCCTGTGGACAGTCCTGGTTTACCATATGGTTTTAGAAGGGCATGTAGTGACAGAACGAGGGAAAATGGATTTAAACTGAATGAGGGAAGGTTTAGATTAGATATTAAGAAAAAATTATTTACTCAGAAGATGATGATGTACTTGGACATGTTGCTCAGAGAAATTGTGAATGCCACATTCCCCTGTGTTCAAGGTGAGGTTGGATGGGTGGTCTGAGCAACCCTGTCTAAGGGAGGGTTTCCTACCTATGCCAGGGGTTTGGAGCTAGATGATTTTTAAAGTCCCTTCCAACCCAAACAATGTGAGATCATAGCTAAAATAATAAAATATATATATTTAGAAGCATAACAAGATGTGCCCATTGTTTGTATTTTCAATATTAGTCATATGCCTTGGTTTTCCAATTGGATAATACAAATATACATTGGGCATTTTGACATATCTTTCCTTCTACAGTTTTCTATTTGACCTATGCTGGTCCCTTTAGTAGTTGCAAAAATGCTTGAAACCAGGAAGTCACAAGGAAGCCTCTTTCCACCTTTCATTAAGCATGGGACTGTGCTGCTCCAATCATAATCCTTAATCTATGAAGCATTCTCTGTGTTACAGCCATTAGCTACAAAGCTATACCTGTGCTATCATATTCTCATCACATCATACCGGTATTTCCAGCATATTGGATCTAGTTCCCAGTTGCCATACAAGGAGCAGTCCCCACTCCCGCTTTGCATGGGAGGCTTCAAGTTTTTGTTTATGACACAACTTCATTTATGTTACTGAAGGCTGAGTTCTGATTTTGTATCAGAGGCAAGAATAATATACCGCTATATAAAAATGCTGAGGTTATTGTAATAACTAAAACTGTCTATCCGGAGATGGGAAAAAAAAGTTAAAAAATATTCAAAGAGCACCTTGTGTCCTTTCCTCCTGTTGACTAGCAAGACATAACAGTCTGTTACCATATATTGCAAGTTTAATGATTTGTCTTCAACGAGTGCTGACGTCTTTAGAGCACTACACCTTAGAAGTAGGCTTAGACTCCAATATAGAGTAGTGACTGAACCTCATTCCTCAAGATACTTCAGTGATATTTTGTTTCTATGGTGTAGTTTAAAGCTTTTGGTTTAAGGCGCAGTTTAAAGCTGATGTTGTAGCAGTGAAGAGCTTCATCAGAGTTTTTCTTGGCAGAACTAAGCTTGTTTGAGTTTTCAGCTTTCATTTTTATTCCTTTTTGGCCCTAGATTTGGAGTTGACTGACCTTTACTGTTATGAACTGCCACAAAACCCACTTGTGCTGCGAACCAGAATCTGAAATAGGAAGGAACTGTGTAGATTCTTCAGCCACACCTGTCTACATTTTAACTTACATACACAACTACAGGGCAATTGTCTAGCTAAAAGGGATTGAGAGTAAACTGTGAACTACAAAATTGGCTTTTAAGTCTGTCTTCATCAGTTCAGTGGAGGAAAATCAAACTCCTGTTCCTTTATAAAACATTAAAATGCTTAAAGGCTTTCAATATTCAATCAATAGATGGAATCTAACATGTAAAGCAAGAAAAATAGTAGCACTAGATGCTCAAGGAATACCAGGTACATTATGCAAACTGTTCATCAAAACACTTGCCAAAGAAAATCACAACCTTTTCCAACAAAATTTGTAATTCCTGCTCCTAGAGTTTGAAGAATGACATTCTCTTTGCTGATACAGCCTTTGGTCTTTCTAGCTGCCCTCAATCTATACTAAGCAAGCAAATAAAATTAAAATTACAAAAAGTAAATGAATAAAGTAAATTTTCCATTTCCATTTCCCCTAGAGGGATTCATGTTACATATATTTGATGTTTCTTCTCTTCTTAGGAATTAGCTTTCTCTTCCTGGTTTCTTCCTCCCAAGAGTAATGTTCAGATTACTGCATGCCCACATTTGAGAAAGAAAATCTAATCCACAGTATAAATTTCTACAGACAGACAAGTTATCCCCATAGTGCATATCATGCCATACAAACTCTCTATTCTTTTCATATCATTTTTGGTAAACATAATTTTAATTCTATTAATTCAGCCATTTATAATAAAAGCATTATCTTCGAGAAAGGATGTAAAAATAACTACTACTGCAGGGGACTAGAAACTAGAAAAGAAAGGGAAGAAAGATACTTAGAACAAAGAGGTTAGGGTTCAATCATGCTAAGAGGATATAATTCTTAAAAACGGGAGATAAAATTCCTAAAATTGTAAATCTCACAGATAATTAGCAAAAGAAAGTAGAAAAAGCTCTCATAATTAAAAAAAATGTTTACCTATTTAAAGAGTTAAATCCTCAGTTGTTCCCATTGGTGGCCAAATTATGTTCTATGATACAGTTCTGTAGGCTTCTATAAAAGCCAGTAAATAAAACTACCATTAAAATATAACTGATAAGAGAAACTGACACCTTGAATCCATTGCTTCTTTAAGCTTTCTTTCTCCTTTTGACAATTAACTATAATTGTCAAGAATGTAAAGGAAATTTTCACATTTGACTGTAAATAAAATCATTGCATAAAGGAAATACATATGTGTATTCATCCCAAAATTGATAGGGCAATGCAAAAGCACCACACAAAATCTCTACTTAAAATTTCATTCTGAAAAAGGGTTCCTTCTCACTTTTTTTTATCAATTTCTCAGTGTGTTGTTGATTCAATGGAAAAAACAACACAGAAATCATCTAGCTTTGCAGACTGGCCACCAAAGATGCACAGCTCCTACAATTCTTTCTGTAAAATGTTCTGCTTCCATTCCAGAAACTGTACTTTTTTTCTCTCCCCCCACCCCTTTGGTTTTTTTTTCCTTTTCTTGTTTCCCTAAAATCTTCTACTCCCTTGATATATAGAAACCTATTCTTAATTTACTTGTTCAAAATAATCACGACTGGAATTAACACAAACCCAGACATGATATTGACATCAGTGAATTGGTGGAGGAGGTTTCACAGCTCACTTTAAGTCCTTTCCCTGTAGGTTAACACAAATATGCCATTCACAACACACTAAAGCCTTAGGCCACCATGATAGCAGCATATATGTATATATATATTGATTTCTCTGAATATTTCCCCCTTACTCAGGCCAGAATTTTTCCTTCTTTTTCATTATTTTGTAAAAATTGAATGTTTTTTTTTCTAAAAAATGCAGCACCTGACACATTTTATATGCCTTTTTCTAAGTTTAGAAGGTTTCTGTCATCTGGCGTTCAATATCTACAGCCAATCCCTGTCTCAGATACTCTCATTTCTTAATAATTTTGTTTATTATTTTGCTCTCATCCTCATGTGTATAATTTTCTATTTGGTACTTAATAAATTTTATCCTACTTCTACTACTTTTAGTGCTAACATCATGCAGTTCTCCGTGATATTCTGTGCCTTTCCTTTGGCATGGCCAACTAACATTTGGAAACACACAAATTGCTCCAGCACACTGGGATTTTTTTGCAGGCATGAACCAAAATATTTACTTAAATCAGGCCCTTGAAAAGCACAAATAATAGATTCACTGCATCTTTTAAACCTACTCTTTATTCTTAAGTTCTTTGCTTTTTCCATGCCACTTTCAGTCCTCATGTAAAATTTAATCAATCTGTCCTCAAGGCTTCCAATTCCTCTTTCTTCTTGTAGGAAAGAGTCAGTAGCATAACTATTTGTTTCAGGATACTTTTCTTGTAATTATGCTTTCTCTCAGAGTTCTTATCTTCACAGATGAATCTTCACAGAACACTTTAACGTGTTAACAATAATGTTATATGTCACTTTGTATACAAATTTCTCCTTCAATCCTCTCAAATCAAAACCTTGTCCTTCTGGAGATGTCATTGAACAGAATAACCTATTCATAGACAAGACTTACTCCTTAAATGTATTTTCTGTTATTTATTAGAGATGATATCCACCAACAACTTTCCTTTAGACCAGTTCTCTGTAGAGGGGAAACCACATCAGGTCTGATCTCTTTGCTCTTTAACCAGGAGGTTCTTACTCATGTCTTCCATTTTGGCTGCCAAGGAAAGACTGCCCAATGGACTCAGCTGTCAGTGTCCTTCCCCACATTTCTTACATGCATATTATGGAAACTGAGTTCCTTCATACACTCTGCTATTCACTGAGATATTTAATGAAACTTCTAACTAAGTTCCGGCAAAACTGTGTTGAGTTGCACAGACAGTGGAAGAGATTTGAGATTTCCTGTTATTTTCCTATGCTCTACTGTTTTCTTGGATAGAGTGTTATGTGATTGTGTGTAAGTCCAGTGTTTAATACAATAAACACTAATTTAAACTATATATTTGAAGTGATGCATAAATAAAGTTATGTAAACGTCACATTATAATGAAGGAAGTCTTCATCCACAGAAAAATTCATGGATATATTCATAGAGAGTATGCACTTCAGAGAAACTCTTGTGAGCAATATGTCTGTTAGGAGA
>VXBU01031731.1:988215-1004900 GCA_013400315.1 Bombycilla garrulus | reverse complement strand
CATAGAATTTGCAAAATCATGGGAAAAAAAAAATGTACATATACATTGGTGAAGATAGCTGCTTTACCAAAAATTTATTCTAAAAACAAATTCTATTTGTGGTGAGATTTTTCTAAAATTATTCTTTAATATTTTGTCACTGGAGTGCCTTAAGGAGAATTACATGAAGACTACAGTAATATAAATATTAATTTTTTCCTATCCACAGGATGGACGACATCCATCCCACACATGAGCTGGAAATGTTTCTGTTTGAGGAAATATTTGCTTAATTTTATGAGCTGTAGCTACATTGTTAATTCAGATCTGGTTCTTAAGTTTCCAGGGTAAGTGGTCACCTCAGGCTAATACTCTATGCTGTAGGTCTAGTAAAGAATAAGTACAGATTTCCATTATACTATACCTGCCAGCTCTCAACCTTTTCCTCTGATACACAGTTTTATAGAAGTATTTCTAGTCACAGTATAAAGTCTTGTATTTATCTCAATTTTTATCCTTTACCTCCTCTTCTGCTCTATGTTGCTTTTCATGCAGTTCCTGGATTTTAAAAGTTCCCATTTTAAAACCCAGGACACCCAGAAGGAATGTAGATTTTTTTAGCTTAAGGGAAGAAAATTTCTAATTAAAAGGTGTAAATCCTTCTGTTCCACATATTTTTAAAAAGGGGTTAGCGCCAACACTCACAATTTTCCGAGAACTATCCCTCCAGCTACTGTGTGTACTACATAAGGGAGTAGAGCCAGTTTTAGCCACTTATGAAACTCAGTGTATTTGCAGAGGGGCCAAATACAACAATCAACTGTATGAACTACAGAAACCTTCAACAATCCAGTGGTGAAACAGCTGGATTTGAGCCATTTTTCCGTTTAAATGCAAGGAAAAGTAGTGGGACTTTTACTCTTTGCACTCTGAGCTTGCAGAAGTTTCCTGTGTATATTTTCTTTATTTAAGGAAGTTTTAAAAATAAAAAATTAAAACTGAAAAAAAAACTAAGAATAGAAACTGCGCCAGTAAGTCAGTAGCTGCTTATGACAGTGGGAAACTCTTTCATGCAAAAAGTATTTTTGGAGAAGTGAAATAATTCTGGCTGTGACGTACGTACAATTTCTACCTCTCTTTAGTTAGATTAAGATGAAAAGATGACAACATATAATTTCTTTTTTCTAATCTGAGGGAAACAGCAGGGCCCCCCCTGACTCTGGTTAGGTCCCAATGCTTGACAATAGTTCACCACTATATATTTGTTTACTTAACACAGCTTAAGTTGGTACAGTAACTGCAAAATCTGAAAACAGAGTGGGTAGAAAACCAGAAGAGTATTGAAATCCTTTCTCCTCCAACACCTAGATTTCTTCTACAATCTCTGAGGAATTATCTTCCTAATTTTCTTCATGAAGATAATTTATGTTGACATGATATGTCTTTCTTCAACTCCACTGAAACCTGAGCTACTAATTAAAAGCGTCTTCTCTTCCCCCAAATTCAGCGAAGCTGAACCATCAGTATTAAGATTTCAAGGGGAAGACACAGTGAACGTAACAGGGAAAAAAAAGTAGTGTGCTCCCAAAATTAATAAAACGCCAACAAACACACATAAGAAAGACTCCCTCAATGGCAGAAACAACATGGGAACTGCTACTGTAGTGCAACATAAGATTTTTGAGATTGTTCTGTGTTAAGAAATCCCCTTTGTCCTCTATTTTTTACATTCTTTTGAAAACAAAGTTCCTGATACCCAGCTTTAAGAATAAAGAAGTGCATGACATTTAGCACTCACCAATGCAGTGCAAGAACCTATACAAAATGCCCTTTGCTGGACATTTGGACCAATGAATAATCATATGCAGTATTTTGTATTTTAGAGCTTCATGACTGTACTAGTTCATCTGGTTTTACACATATCATGTATCCTCTTCTTAGGTAGGATCAAGCACTGCATACCAAGTGCACTAAAAAATGAACAGTAAGTATATAGGCTGTATAAAGATTTGATCTCTACTGATATTCACAGTTTCCCTTTTAATTTGTTTTCTCTGGATAAAACACTGGGGTTACAGATAATATTCATCAGTAATAAGTAAAGAATTACTATTCACTCTAGTATTTTTCTCCTTTGGAAAAGCACAAGAAAAAAAAATTGAATTATTTGAAAAAAAACTCTAAAAAATTAATAAGGACTAAGATTTCCAAAGTATCTCAATAAGCAATTGCTTCTTTTTAGGCATCAAAAAGAGCCTAAATTTCCTGAAGAATACCACTCTTGATAAATAAACCAAATGAAAATCCAGATGTCTGTGAGGGTTCAGTTCATCCACTGAAATTTCCCAAAGAGGATGAAACAGAACATAAACAAAGGAGTAAGAATGAAGAAGAGTTCCAAACCTCCCCCACGAAAAAAAATAAAAAAGCATATTAAAAAAAAAGTTTAACTTTCCAACAAAATCAATAAAGCAGTGAACTGGAAAGGGATGCAGGGAT
This sequence comes from Bombycilla garrulus, assembly GCA_013400315.1. NCBI lineage: Eukaryota > Metazoa > Chordata > Aves > Passeriformes > Bombycillidae > Bombycilla > Bombycilla garrulus. The sequence continues at coordinate 1,002,422 of VXBU01031731.1, read as the reverse complement.
GCAGACTATAATGGTCTTCAAGGATGCCATGGTGGCTCAGAAGAACAGTAACCAGAATTTTAAAAAAAACATAAGGAAAACTGTTAAGTTGCAGTGTGACAAATGCTGCCAATACTGACCTCTTTCAAGTAGCCAGTTCAAGCTATGTTAATGACAGCTAAAGCAGGACCATTTATGATCCTGATAGAGGAAAGACTAACATGAGTTATATTCCTGCCCTTGCACATAAGGGTCAGACTGGAAATAATTTGGCTTAGGTGATTGTCTCTTCCGAAAATAGTAGGTTTCTAACAAAATCCTAATAATGCAAACATAAAGACTGCTAATGTACTTATTAGCCATCACAAAATGCATTTCACATTGGATGGTTACAATACATTATATCAGCAGCAATCACACCTCTGTAATAACAGTAGCAGTTCATTTAAGGAGAGCAAGTATAGCTCTTCTTCCAACCCATTATGTGAACATGATGAATGATGATGGCACTAGACTCATATGGCAGGGAACTGGAGCTGGAAGGTGAAAGAACTGCCTTTGTAAAAAATGGATGGAGTAGCACGTATATAGGCATATCTGGGTATACTCAGGTATGAATATTTCAAAAACATCACAATTAAAAGATGCTCCCAGAACCAGACAAGAGCAGTTTAAATTTGAAGCCAAAAAAATCCTCACAAAGAAACATATTCAATTTCATAATTAAAAGATGAAAATAAGGGGGGAGAATAAAAGTGCTCACTGAACTGTGGGTGATATTTGAACAACAAATAAGGGTTAAACCCAGGTCTTGCACCTCGAAACTAAATCAGAGCTATGCTGCTATTTATTTAAAAATAGATGATTTTAACAACAACAAATTTGTGGCACAAGTGGACAAGAAGCATGAGGTTATTTAAGTTAATAAGCATCGACTATAAGGATTTTGCTTCCTATTCAGAAGATGCTATAATTTACAGAAGCGAGGAAGACATCAGAATGCAAAGGCTTATCTTCCGCTGTCACTATAGAAGCTTAGCTCTGAAGTTGCTGTCTCCTAAAAGTTCACAATGTTCTGGAGATTCATAGGGATCACAAACTTCTTCCCATGTAAAAGGATGGTGCATATTTTACTGACAACAAAGTGATGAGGAGCACAATTGAAACTTTGTAAGAGAAGAAAGGGAGAAAATAAACACAGAGGTGGAGTGGCCAAGGTGGATTCTTTACGGCACTCAGATTTATCTTTATGGCACACACTTAAATGTCCCTTAGAGGTCCACTGTAATGGCATCATGTGTTGAGGCTCAGCTCATACTGGTTTACTTTTTCTCCTGTCCCTGATTATTTGTGCTTTTTTTATCAGGGATAAAATGTTAATATTTTATAGATGATTTATGTTAACAAATACAATGCTGTCTTTGTGTAAGTATTTCTTCATACAGAGGATTTAATTCCTTGAAATGATTGTTCCCCATAATCCTTGCAAAATTCAAGATAAAATTGATTAAAAAACAGTCTCATTTGATAAATCGATCTGTTGATAAAACAACTCTCATATGCATCTGCACATGTGCCAAGTTCTTAGCTAGCATTACCCGAACAATTGGGATTTTAACAGCAACATGGGAAATGAAGTTACTTGGAAAAAAAATGCCAGGAGGAAGGGCACCCTAATTCCTGATTTTCATATTCGAAAATTCTGTATATCAGGGCATATCATGTACTTTGGGATATGCACTGTCAAGCAGGACCTTTTCTAGGAAAACTCATGGCACTGATTAACCCCAAGGCCTGAATGATTTAGCAGCGCTTCTCAAGTGACTTTGCTCTGTGGCGTGGCCCTAGTCTCAGAAGGAGACCCTATTTCACTCTCTGCCACTTGTGTCTGTCAAATGTCCACTACCATTCAGTGCAGAGTACATCTTCGCTACCCAGAATTAGTAAGGAGAAGTGGCTCTGAAATTTGGGTAGGCTAAATTAATTTTCTCATGGTTATTATGTTTCTGCAATACTTTATGTGCCTTAAATTATGTGAATGAGCACCTCTTTACAGTATATATTTCTTTAGAATGCGTATTTCAAAATCATATTGTGGAAAGCCAAGTCAGCTATTAAATATCTAAAGAAAAAATAACAGATTTATTTTTCTCTGAAAAATAATTTAATTATTTTCCTCAAAACACAAGATTTAACAAGCTGTAACAAATACCAACAAAATTCTAAGAGTTTGCATGCCTGTATTTGTTCTTATGCAAAATTAAATTATTTGTAGACAGACTGAGAAAAAGATAATATAAAATAAATCCTTCCTAACTGCTTCAGCAAGTTGTACCACCAAGCTTAAGTTTAAAACTAAACAAGAAACATATAGACATATGCCCCTACAGAGGTATTATCATCAACAACAATAATAAAAACAATATTATCTGAGACCTAAAAATTGGTGAAGGCAAAATAGCTCAAATGATTCTTAATGCCTTTCAGGCACATCTGAATCAAATAAGGTAATTATTCTTTAAAATGCTTACACAGAGTCTGATTTGCATGCTAGTAATTGCTATGCCTTGTGGCATCTAGCAATTGACACAGCAATGATTTTAATTATTGTAATTTCATCAGTATAAATACTTCAAAGTTATGCAAATAGTACCTCATAATCCACATAGACAGTTCAGAGTATTTGATTTACTAGTCTTGTAAGGCTCTTTGTCTATGCAGTTTACTCTCAGATGTGACTGTGCATTGCAATTGAAGCCTTTCACTCACATCAAAGCTCTAAATCATAACAAGATGAGCTAATTTTACAAAGACTGACACTTCAAACATTAACTTGCAAATACAATTATAAGATGAAATATATAAAGGACTTTACTAGGATATCATCTGGCATGGATACCTGCAGCTAATCATATCTAATGTTTTCTATGACGGTGGTAAGCAATGATATTGCAAGACCAAATGCCTTGGTGTGAACAATTACAAACACTCCTGCTTCTGAACAACTGTATAAAAATACTTTATTCTACTCTACCATTTGAAAGTTGTGTATTCAAAGTATATTTTTTAAAAGCACAGTAGTTTTTTATAGAGTAGGAGAGATGCTGTTCATTCACACTACTGTTTCTGATAAGGAAAAATAAATTTATCACAGGTAACATTTTCATGTCAATAATAATTTAAAATACATCAGAGTGAATGCATCTAAAATCAATATATATGACAATTAAGGGCAGGGGAGGGGGGAGGGGGGGAGGTTGTGCTGTCATCAACTTGTCTTTTGTTTACAGAAGCCTTTCCAAACCCATGTTCCAGGCCAGATGTTTAGATGCTGTAAATCACAGTTTTCAATAAGTCTTAGATGTTTAAACAGAGCTCTCTTCCTTTAGATACCAAGTTCTGCATCAAACGCACAAAAAATGTTGAATATCCATAACAACAAATCTGAAAACCAGTGTTGGCTATCAATATTTACAAGTCTCTAATACTTGCTTTACAGAATAACTGAAATATAGCACTAGTTATCTCCAGTTCAAGATCCATGTGAGCTGAATGAAAAAATAATCAGACCTGTTGCTTCTTTTCTTTCTTTCATTTGGTTTATATTACAGCCTGTCCTGAAGAGTGGAGGTAAACAAAATTGGAAGATCACCTACAAAGAAAAAACTTCAGAGGTTCTCTGCATGCACAGGTATCTTGGAGGAACTTTGATGCCTGACCTGACAAGAAGTATCGGTTGAGAGAGTGTGGTAATGGCCAGAGGTGAGTCACTAAATAAAGATATAGTGGGCAGTTTAAGCTAGAAGTGACATTACAATCAGAGATAAATTTTCCATAATAGAAAACTAGAAAAGCATTTTTACAACTTCTTTATAAAAGCTGCCATTGAATTCCTTTATTTCTTATTGATTGCATAATATTTATAATTTAATCTTGTAAAGGAGAAAGTACAAATAGAAAAGAGGGAATATAAGAACTCTCAAAATGAAGAAATAGCCTTTATATAAATAAACTTAATTTGGGAAAATAGATCTAAGCCAAAATATGAGAAAGGCCTGTTTGGAGAAAGTATATAGGAAGAAATTAACACTCACACTAAAAGAATAAGAAAACAGCTGATGAAAAATAGGATAAAAGAGATTGAAAGTGAGCAATTTTTTTTAATGCAATGTGTCTTTAAAAGGCAGAAGCCATTGCCTGAGAAATTTTTAAAGGTAGATGTAATAAATGGGCTAAAATAATACTAATTTCAAGAAAAGAGGACTGTCCAAGAGTATAAATACTGGCTAGGATTCAGAGGCTGACCCAGGAGGTCCCTAAAGGCCTAAGTGCTGGAACTAGAATAATACTGCCTTCATAACCACCATTTCTCTTTTACTTGTGAAGTATTTGTTACTGGCCACTGTCACAGATGGGAAACTGGCACAGAGCAACTGTTCTGAGAATTCAACAAAAGTCAGTGATTGTAATTGTTTGCAGAATGGCAAGCATATAAAATCACAAGCTGTAAAAATTATCATGGAAACAGTGTATAGAATGAATTTCTTAGGAGAAAGTATAACACAGTCTGTCTGTGGAATACATATTTAGCTGCTTACCCATTCAAATGCAGCTTTGGCTCCCACTATTGCTCCAGCAGAAACAAGAGGAAACTGACGCAGGAAAAAAGCAGGATGTCAACATCAAGCATTTCAGCCAAGTTGTAGCCTACACAGGTAAAGAATGACTTGCAAATCCACCTCATGTAAGAAAAGGGAAGGAATCACTTGAAAGGGAACACAGAAAATCAGACAGCAGCATGAACAGCTAAATAAATTCCACACAACAAACAATGAAATGCTGAATGATAACAATGTTGAATCACACTACATAAGAGACTGTGATGGAAGTGACATACCAATGGAATCACATGTAAGAAACTGAAAGCATCACAAGGCAGAATCAGTTTTTCATTTGCTACTAGCTGCAATTATTTCAGATGTTAATTTTTTTTCTTTGATTCCCGTTGTTTTAGTAAGTTTTCTTCAGTTGATGAGGATATTAAATTGTTTAACAAAGTAAAAAATATTTTAGTGGGAGAAGTAACTTCCTATGTCTCTTCATGACTTTCACGAGGAAGCAAAATAATTAGTATTTATAAGTATATAGCTGCTTGCTCAATATACGTTTCAGTCCAAACTACAGATAAATACACAGCATTAAATTAATCTGAATGTATTTCACACCTAAATCTCTACTTGCACATCAAAGTGTTTTGTTGTTTTTTTTTTTCTTTTACAGATCCTACCTGCTTTCAGCACAAACATCAATGGTGGCTGTAGCAGGCCATCGTACAACCTGGATAAAATTATGTGTTCAAGAATTCTCAGTATTGTAAGCAATAAAATAGTTTATATCTTATAGAAATACAGAAAAGATATAAAAAAAATATAGATTAGATGACCCAAATTATTTTTCATCCCAGTAAGCAGCTCTTCATCAACAAATGCAAAATAAAGTAAGAAAGCTCTGTGGAAAAGTTTTACTGTCAGTATCACTGCTGCAACAAAAGGCAGAAGTTATTGCATTTCTATAACTCCTTCACTGGTACTTTTCCAGGCTTTATAAGTTTTTGGAAAATAAACCAAAACACTGTTACTTACAGACTAGTACTAAGAAATTAATATACACATAATATAATTTCTGTGCAACTCAAAGGATGCAATATACATACTTGGGGTGCTTTTCGTGAGGGGAAAATATGTATGACTTGCTAAACTGTATTAAAAAATCCACAAAACCTAATAGAAATCCAGTTTAATTTTTAACCTCTTGACTTTACTTTCTGTTAATTAACATTGGGATCCCATCCAAAAGTATTTGCCCAACATTCATTTGCTAATAAATTAAATAATCTCAACTATTTCTGGGAAGAGTACATCCTTATAGTCTGAGAAGTATGTGTTCCAGAAATACTTTTCTTGTAACCATTAAAAGTGACTTGGAGCATGATTAAAAACCATGTAACACTACATTCAAATTAAACACATTGGTAATTAGATGCACATGTGTTTAGAGCAACACAATAAACCAGTATGCACACAAATATTTATATGATGAAACCAAAGTAAGCAAGCAACAGAGGAAAGAGAACAGGATGGAAATTGAAACATTACATTCTTCATATTATATCACACAGGACATTGACACTCATAAGGAGAGTTAGTGTTCAGTTGCAAAGTATGCTACATTAATTTATGAGGACTAAAAAGAATCTGTTCTTGCAGCTATGGTGAAAACCACAAGTTGAAGTATTAATAATTACAGCATCATCTAATGAAAAAGAAACCAGACCCAAAAACTCTGTTAAAAACATTTTTTTACTTGTTCGCCTCTACAAATCCCCGTAAATATTTCAGTTTTTGCTCAAAGTCACTTTGTCTTACATCAGGCCGGAGTGCTTTAAGTTCTGTGATTCACTTATTTAGTGAGAGGAAAAGTTGAGCCATTGACAGCTTAGGCCAGGAGATCCATGTAAACTGGAGATCAGTAATTTGCACTCTACAGTTTCTGAGGACTGGTCTACGGAAATATCAGAACAAAAGAAAAAAAGTGTTATTTTTTCACTAAAAGCTCTCCCTGTGAAAGAACTCAAACAAATGTCAAGCCAGTCAACCAACCACAAAAAAATGCAAATAAGCAAAGAAAAAATACCTTTGGACAGATCACTCTCCATGAAATAAAACTACCTGCAATATTTTAAATTAGAAGTCATAAAGTAGATCAAGTGTTCCATCAGATAGCTTTCTTTTTATTACCACTGCCACATAAACACTACATTGAAATACTGAAGTGCTACCACCAAAAAGAAAAAAACAAATAAAAAACCAAAAAAACCCAAAAAACACCACCAAAAACCCCACCAAACAACAAAAACCATTGTTTTGCTCTTACCCATACCCAAAAACCATAAAATGAAAGAAAATTCTAGTCTATATTACCTGCAAGAACTAGATTCCTAAGAATTCTGGATATATACGCACATGTCAGATCCATGAAAATAAAATTAGAAAAGGAATCCTGTTTGAGAGAAATAAGGAGCCTTTCAGTTTCAACTTAATTCTTTAGGTCTCCTTTTAGTAGTGTGAAGTTACCACCGGGATGTTATTTGTGATTTATTTGAGAAATATGCAATGATATTGATCCAGGTTGGGATGACGAGCAAAACAAACCTCACTCTTTTTCATAGGTTCCCCAAATTCAAGCAGACTTATTAAGAGTTAGTTACAAAACCTTCAGAATAAACAGAATAATTTTAAGAGAGAGAGTAAAAGAAGCAGCATTCTTCCCAGAAGCCCCACATTTTGATTTTGTCATGTAATGGAAAGAGATCAAAACTGTAAAAAAATAGTTATAAAATGTATTTCTCAATTTACACCATTTGTGGTCAGAACAACTTCCTCACACAAACTCTCAGGCTGCTGTTTGGAGTGAAATAGGTACAGCAGAATTTGAAGAGCCTTGATTATATTGTACATGTATTTCATGTCATAAACATATGAAACATTTAAAATATGGTATTAAATATGTAGCAACATTTCGTGGCACAGAAAGAACAAAGGTGTGAGAGAGGATTTTTTTAAAAAGCTTTTAAATAATGCTGGTAAGAAATGTCCCAACATGATAAAAATCCTGTCTTAGAATAAGTTCCCTTTCATAGTATTCTCTTTGTAGATACAGGCTCTACCTGAAAAAAAGGCCCACTGGTTGCTTTGAAAAAAGAGGTTTTAACTATTTACGCTGCTACATAATTATTTTTAACCACTTGGCAGAAAAGGTGGTTACAGCTTAAGTGTTAAACAGCTGTCGATGTTTATGAGCAACACCTTTAAACAACTGTAATAATAACAGATGCTTAGAATTTAGAACTTTATGCGTAATTTTTAAAAAAATAATCACCATCTTATCAACTCTTTCCCGCTGCTTCCTATGGCTTTCCAATGACATTTCCTTGAGCAGGATAAACCACCTGGCTTTCTTTTTACAAGAGAGAAAAGGAAGAAAACAGAAAAAATAGAGAGGTGGACTAAAGTTTAGAGATCACTGAAAATAACCTCCTTATATAAAAGATTTGTTCTTACCATAAGGCACTCTTGTTCTGCCAGATGGAAACTTCTGTTTCCTACATCATCCTTTTAAGTGGACTAGTCTCCCTCATAACTAAAGACAGAGCAAAAATAAAAAGAGCTAAATTAGTGGAAAGTGGGTCAGACTTGGATCTCTCAGCAGTCATTTGAAAACCTTATGGAATAACAACCTCAATACTCTGTTTTCACTTGAAGATGCAACCAACAAAATCTATGCAAAATCTTATTCACCAGCAAGTTTTGAAGCAGCCCCTAAATGCCTCACTGAAGAAATAACTGGCTCAACTTCCAGCACCCTTCTCTTTGTGTTTCCACACCACCTATTCCTTCAGATTCAGAGAACACCATGCCAGAGGCCTGCTCAATACAGTCCTAAGAGCAAGGGGGAAAGAGTGCATGCCTTACAATCCTCTCCCAGAAAATCTCTCCCTATGTGGCTGGAAGTAGCCTCAAGGAGCCAAGCACATTGGTGAGTCTGACTAACATATTGTCTGGTAAAGACAAAATACCAACAGCATGAGTTTCTGTTTTCCCTTAGATTTTAGGCACTGAGGGGAAAAGGTAGTTTTTCCTTGTCTGGCTTAAGAAGTAAAATTCATTCAGGCTGTAGTGACTCATGGGAGTTGTAGTATGTCTTTTTACAGGCGGGTTCCTTCCCTCTGGGTCCGCCTGGCAAGGATGCAGGTAAACAAGGTATGGCACAAGGTTCACTTGTGGCATATCTCATCAGGATAGTAATCCTCATAGGAAACACTTGCCTTTTTTTAATTTTCTGTGAGCTCAAGTATATGGGATCAGCTTTCCTAGTCTTGTAAGGAATTTTTCTGCCTGCACGTTGAAACTGCAGTATTGAAACAAATATACTACATATTGCTCTGGAACAAATACAGGAGTTCCAATTATATTTTTGGTCTATAACACTGACCCAAATTAGCTGTATTGCATTTCTCTTTGTATTAGTGAAAAGTCTGATATTCTGGTTTGCATCTTATATTGTACTACCCGCTTCTCTAACCCTGCATGCTGAATTCTTATTGGCATGGAAATTTGGCACCCTCTCTCCTGGAAGGGAACTAGACTACTCAAAGTACTTTGTTGATATACATGGGAAAAATCTCAGAAAGGGAAAAGATAACATAAAATATTTCTCTGTGGTACTGAGAAATGTACTGATACTAGAAGGAATAATTTTATTTGCCATATTTAAACAAACAGGAATAAAACAATATTAAGAACTCACCCAAGAAACAATATGGCAAAATTTTTCAGAAACTTTCTATACAAGCTTGAATGGGGAAACCTAATCACTGCAATAGAAATCCCCGTTTCCCAACACCTCCTGAGTGGAACAAGCTGGATCAACAAGCAGTACTTCTGTGTGGTAGGTAAGGAGAGGCTGGAAGAGGCTGCCTGTAGCCATTCTCTACCAAGAACCACAGAGGATGCTGCAGAGGATCTAGTCTGCAATGCTGAATTACGCAGAAAGGCCCACGTGGCCTCTTTAGAGAGCTCTGCAGAGCAGACATCTGCCTCCTCTGCTCTGAGCCCCACGCCTGCTATGGTGGTGCTCGCATTCGTTCCCACTGGTACTCTCTTTACCCTTCACTAAACATGCTTGCTTAATGCAGTCTTTCAGCTAGTGGAAAATAGGTCCCTTGAAGGCTGTCATTCCCTTTCGGTAACCCCCTGGAACAAAACAAAGAGGTGATCTGACTTTCTGCTCTCCAGAGTTCACTTGGGATCAATTCTAACAACTCTCATAATGTCGAGATTAGGCAGCTTTTCCTCCTCCTTGTTAACAAGGCAATGACAAAGAGAGAGAGAAGTCAATTTCCTTTTCAAATAAAACTAAGAAGCCACTCAGCAGTAAATACAAAAGTTACAAATAAATAAGTGAAGTTTCTGACTGGTGAAGCTCTGCAGTACTTCTTACTGGAGGTACTGGCTTCCAGGCCAGGGGGAATCATCTTTAGGAAGCTGAAATTTGGATTCCATAGACCTTAAAGAGCAGATGCAAATCCCAGAGGACTCTTTTTCAAGGTTAAGCTTGAAAGCTGCCCTTTTGAAACAGGCAGTTGCCAGCCCTGACCACTGACCCTGTCATTTCTCTGGACAGGGACCTAAGCAACTGGGGAGCTGACAGGTCACCTGCCCTTCCTCACGGTGGTAGCAGGCAGGACCTGACACCTCCAGACTGCTGAAATTTCCTCTGAGCTGACTGAAAAGCAGAAAGCAGACCTCAGGAACTAGTCTGGGTCAAATTTGCTCTGAAGCAAATTCCTCTAAGCCATGGGCTTTCAGGAAGGAATTTGGATGAGGTGCATTGGACCTTCCCACTAAGCATTTCACCTGCATTCCGTGCCGGGACAACTCCTTCACCCTGTTCCCTTTGGTGTGAGCACCAATGGGTTTCCTCCCAGCCAGTCAGTTTATGAGGTGACTAATGTCTCTCCTGGAACAGGGCTGCAAACCTCTGCTGTCCATTCATAGGAACTAGAAAATCATCAAAAGCCACACAGATCTAAAATATAACTGTTCTAAATTACTGAAGTGATTGCAGGAAAAAACAAACAAAAACAACAACAAAAATAAATTAAACAAAACAACAACTGCCACAGAACCCAAAAAAACATGGATTATGGCTCCACCACTTTGGTGGCTATTCTTATGCAGTGGCCATGTAACCTGCACTGGATGAACCACATCCATACTAAGCTAAGCAGACAAGATATGAAAAAAAAAAAACAAACCCCAAAAAACTACCAAATGACATGTTTCATGCACTTAGAAACTTACACAGCAGTTTTTACACAACTGGCCAGGTGGATAAAAGCAGCTGTTCCAGTTAAAATCACTTTACCTTCAAGCTCTCCTGATCAATTATCACTGTAGTCCTGCATAAAGGACAATTGCATTCAAAAATTTTGTGCAACATGAATATATGGAAGATATTTTTTGGAAAGGGATAGTAGTTAATGCAGGTTTTCACCTATTAGTATATCATTAAAGTAGATCTGCTTTCAAAGGGGCCCAATGTAAATAGTCATTGCCTTCTGTGAGATGAAAAGGGCTCCTGAGAGCAAGGCCCCATGGAAAAGATGAAGGTACTGTTACCTGCAGGTTCAACCAGAGGATGTCCTGCAGGTGGCCCTAGAGATGCAGGAATGGGAGGACACAGGCAGAACACAGAGTAAAAGTAGGTGAGAAGTAATTTAGCAGCTGTAAGAGATTCCCAGACTGCAAAGAAACTGTCATTTAAAACACTTTAAACAACTTTCAAAATTTTGTTAAAGGTGAGCCAGTGGCCTGATCTTCATCAGACATGCTATTTACTATGACTTATATTTTGCAAAGAGGAATACAAAAGGAAGAATTGAGCTTAATGACTCATCTAAATAAAATGACAATAAATTGTTTGATTTAAATTAAAAAGTAATTCATGGAGTCATTGTAAGCTAGATCACCAGAGCAGGGAAATAACTAGATTTTCTGAGTCAGAAAATGGTCTTACAAGTATTTTGGCTTCACGGATATGATCAGTTCCCACTTCTTTGAGCAGATTTTCAGGCAAAACCATAATATTCATAAGGGCAAACATCGAATGCAAAGAGGTTAGTTTGGTATTCCTTTGGGAACAGCCAACCACAGCAGCTACCCATCAGCCAAACAGTTTAAAGCCCAACTGACAAGTTCTCTATATCTCAGGATTTGTAGGTTGTTCTGGGCAGAAGACCAGTGTTTTAATTTTGGACTAAGCAGGAGCAGTATCAGCAATGTCATAGAGTGAATAGTCAAGGAAAGGCATCTTGGCTCAGACTTTTAAATAAGAGCCACCAAGTGGCAACTTTACTCTGTGCCAGGTAGAGTCCCACAGGTTTGTGGCTGGTACCAGAATCTTTTGTGTAAATACAACAAACTCTAAAGCCCCAACACTTCTGGTGTGTAGTCAGTGCTACACACCTCAGTTATGTGGGGTGCAGCTGGATGCACTGACAGAATTAGGTACACAATAGTGTACACAGTTATCAAGGGACATAATGCAGCCTTTTTAACCCATTTGTGACTTTTTCTCCTCAGAACTGTTACCAAGCCTTCACACAGTCACGATCCCAGCTGTATTCCTTTTACCCTGAGACAGCACTAATTGTGGCTGGTGAAAAATTATGAGTGTATTGCTTGAACAGTTCCTGGAACTGACACACAGGAGATAAAACCTGATGTTTCTCTGTCCTTCTCCTTCAAATGAAGTTCACTAGGGTTAATCCAGTACTGTGTTGATTTGGATGTATGGTAAGTAGGGGAGTAATTGACTGAGAATCACTGCATAAACCTAATTTTTATAGGAATTCATGTTAGAAATAGATTGGAAGAGCATTAAAATTGTCCTTTGTCTTTTCTTCATTACAGTCCAAACACTCAATCACATTTACCAAAGGTTGAGGAAAGAAAAAGTTGTCATATATTTCAAAGGAAAAAAAACAAAAACCCCAAACCATGGAAATTAAAACAAAACAAAACAAAACAAAAAAACTCTATGAGAATGCCAACCCCAAAATCTAACAAAAAAACCCCAGAAAAAAAAAGCACAAGAAAAAACCAAACCAAAACAAAACAATTAGTTCTGTAAGATTTATTTAATTTAGCAATCATTTTGTTCCAGTGATAGTTTAAGTTATATAGAGAATTAGCAGGTCAATTTCTCTCACATTTGCAATAAGAATAAAATGTATTCTCTAACTAACTGTTTAAAACACTGAATCAACTAAGCCACACAGCCTTTAAATTTCCAGACCAAACTTTAACACTTTCTCAAGGACTAAAATCATTAGCATTTGTTTTCAGACTAATTTACGGTACATACACACACTCTGTAGGAAGGTAAATGGTCCATCCTTTCTTATATTTCACAGCAGCAACCTTCCACAGAGAGATATTTTAAAAAATTATTCTTAAATTGTTNNGTTGTTTTTAATAAATTGCATATACATGTAGAAGTTTGCACAGTGTATGGATTGCATTTTCTTATATGTTAACACCAGTATAATGGACAGCTTTTTTCATTTCACAAAAAAATTTTAAAAGGCTAGTCTAATTCAAATCTCTTTTTCCTTTTCACACATACCATACACCATTAAAATACAATATATTATTAATCAAATCAATGTTACAAAAAAAGTATACTGATTAATATGTGTGTTTACAAATGCTTGTTCAGAAACATTTTCTTAATATCCAGCATTTTGCCTTTTTTGGATGGTTCTAAAAGACTTTTTCTACAATGTTTTAACCATGAAGCTTTGGGATTAAAAAAATGACTAATATATAAATTCATCTTTTATTTCCTACAACACTGCTTGTAACCGTATGTTGGAAAACATATAAGTATGAAAAGAAAATATCAAATGAATAGAACTCAAGTTTATAATGAATTTGGAGTATTGAAACAGTGTTACTACAGCTTTCAGTGTTTTTAAGTAAAAATTTTATTAAAAAGTTCCATCTTTACATTTTATCTACTATTCAGAAAGTGAACAAAATGCCAATCATACTTGTCAGTAAATATAATTTTCAGAAATTACCAGTCTAGTTTTTTACCAAATTTGTCATACTCAGCCTGTAGATTCTGATCTTGACTAACATATTTTATTTCCCCAATCTTAGGGAGTTTTAAAAGTTATTGTAATGTTAGGCCATTTGAATATGTACTCTATCCAAAATTCACACAATTAAAATATTACTGTTATTTATTCAAGATCAAGATTTCAAGATTTTTTGGGTTTTTTTTTGTGTGATGAGGGATTTGGAATGTCTGTCTTTGATCAATCACAACTTGCAAGCATTCAGCCTTTAGGAAGATGTATATAGGAACTTATTTTGGGAAATGTACCTGCTCCTTTATATATTATGTTCAGAAGTAAATAAACCCATTAATTTGTGAAAAAAAAAAGCACTCAGGTCTAACTTCAGTATCCAAAATGAAACACAGTAGGAAATAAATACTAAAACAATTTCGGGGATTTAGTTGGGGTTTTGGTTTTGGTTTGGTTGGGTTTTTTGTTTTGTTCAGGTTTTTGTTTGTTTGTTGTTTGGTTTGGTGGGTTT
>VXBU01031731.1:927891-988191 GCA_013400315.1 Bombycilla garrulus | reverse complement strand
AAAACATCTGTGATAAACAATGAAATAAATGCTTCAGGAATCCAGTAAGCTATGGGAAAACTATCAACATTTCTGAACAATGTAATTTTGTCATAAGCTCCCCTTTTAACAGACACTTCTATTTCTTGCTCCTTGGTTTTTCACTATAGTGCTTGGTTGGCAAATTAATTGAATTTTCAAATGAAGGTAAAGGAAACAAAATTTTTGTTGTGGTAATATGTCTCTTTATTCCCTTTCTCTTGAAGGCTCTCTATACATAACTAATTGTTCATCATCCTCTAGTGCTAAAATAGTTGAATCCCCTTGTTCAAAGTCCCTCAGTTACAATATGAAGGAACAATCATTATAAAGGTATCTGAGGGAAAAAAAAAAAAAAACAAAAAAAAAAACAGAGCTATGGCCAATTTTTGGTTAGAAATAAGACAGAAATAAAATCCAAACTCCACAAATGGAAAATCTCAACACACATATGGTTCCCCTACCAGAAGAGTTTATGAGTATTTCTACATAAACTTCTCATAAACCAATTTACACATCATCCACAGCAAGCATAACCATAGTTAGGTGAAAAGCTGTGTTTCCCCCTTTCTAAAAAGCAGGTCATGTATTTAGTAAATAATTCCCTTTTTTATTTTCCTCTAACAATATTGTTTCAGACCTTCCAAGAAGTTCTTAAATTCTTAAATTAGCAACATAAGAGAAGGATGGCAAAAAACGCAACAGGTCACACTATCTAAAACACTTTGGTATGCATATGAAAATTAGAAAAATAGATGCTTCCATATGTGAAATCAAGATTATTTTCAGCAGCAAATTTATAAGATGTCTAAACTTATTAGTAGGTTCTAAGGAACAGCCTTAGGCACTGATTATGCACTATTCGTTTTCTTGCTTAATACTGCCTGAAGATGGTCATCCTCACCAAGATCAAAAGTTTACCTTGAGAAGTATCTTTACTTTGATGGTAGATAACAGTAAATCCTTATACAGAGATTTTTTTTTTTTTTAGGAGGCATGGGACTCACACAAAACTGTCTTCCAGCTTCTGCAATGAAAATCTGAGAATTTAGCCAGTCTCAACTCAGTAACTCTCCCACGTTATTTTGGTGGCCATTTGGGACCCCTTTGGTAGATGCTCACGCTTTTGACCTTGTTGCCATGGCACAGTATTGCCACTGCACTTAAGCAGCACACACTCAATTCAAGCAAACTGAAGTGTTTGTTACCTTCACATAGCAGTTTCTTGTATCAGTCTATATCTGCTATTAAAAGGCAGCAGTAATATGGTAGAAACGTATATCATTATCACTTTCTAGGCAGTTTTTTCAAGGTTACTCCAAAAAATCTCTCTTAAAACTTGGATACCTACTTCACCAAAAACTATGAGAGAAATGTCAAGGAAGAGATTTTTGTGCCTACTGAAAGCTTCACTTTTTGATTTTCTGAAATCAGTTTGATTGAAAAGAACTACAGGTACATGTTGCAGCGTAGCACCTCCTACAGGCAGAGTGCCGAGACCAAGAAAAAATGTGAAACTGTCTTTGTCCCCCTTAAAAGGTAAAGAGCCCAAGCATTCTTTCCCAATTTGGAGATGTTTTTTAATTTCATTGGACTCCCTGGACATCACCCCACCCCTGGAGCTACCTGGATTGGATGAGTGCCAGAGCCCCTCCTGAGCCAATAATGATAAAAAGTTTTACACCCAAGACCTCGTGGCATTTTGAGGGTGTGTAGTGGAGGCTTGTATCTCCAGTCTCTGGCACAACTTTTTCTCGGTAGAGAGTTTGTTATTTTGGAAGTTAATAAACCTTTTTGTTTCCAACACCACCCGAGGTGTCTTTCCCGCTCATTCTAAGCTGTGGGTATTTGTACGACAAAACCCAAATGGAGATGGAAGCTCTGAGGGCTCATAACACCTGCTCAAGGAGAAATCCCATCAGGTACAAACATCTTTTTCCTTGTGATCACATTGAATACTTGAAAATACTGCCTTGAAAAACACAGGCCAGGCCTTGCCCAATAAGATATGATTTATTGGAACACACAGGAAATTTAGTGTATGGTAAATGTTAACACTGCAAACAATTTCTATACTAATATTTACAGATTTCAGTCTTTTAAATCCGTGAATATATATCTATCTTCTTTATCCCAACAACTGTAATTGTAATAGCCATTTCATTTTTGAAAACTGCAAAACCATTGTTTTAACAGGCTGTTGATAGGGATATATTTGTAGACAATAGTAATGTGATTTTATAAGATAAAAATAATTTATTATCATTTTCTATGGGTCATAAATAGTTGAGGGACACTATTCATGACAGTAAGCAAAAAACACATAAAAGATGATAATTTTTTAATTTCAAATTTTTCTTACATTGTAAGCCCTTTTTGGCAGCTCACAATTTAAAATTCTCAAAAAGGAATGATAAAAAGCATTATAAATAAAGTTTACAAACAGTCAATTAAAATTAATTTCCTAGGAATCATGCCTGCTCTTGGTATATTAAAAGTGAAAACAAGAACATGAAAATGAACGCAATATTATGTCAAACAATGTAATATTTCCATTTTGATCATCAAAAAATCTGATGTAATTATTGCAAGTATTTTCTAGTTGCTTTGTCTTAAGTCTATGATTATATTCTTCTAGTTAAAGAAAAGTTCATCCTGTTGCACAAACATTTTAAAATCCTCTCTAAAGAAATTAATTTTTCAGAAAATTACTTAATTACTAATTTAGTTCATAAATACAACATGAAGATAAAAATTAGTGCATCCTTTTTAGTTTAAGAAATTTGCGCTGCAACTACACTTAGACTAAAAAAAAAAAAAAAAAAGCATGGTACTTAGATTGCTTAGATTCTTTTCTTTACACTTTTGGAAGAGGAAAATGGGTGAAGCAAACAGTTCATAATAGAGATAAGGTAAGGAAATATAGACCTGAAATAAGCAAAGTTCATGAAAACAGTTAAGTAAAACGAATAGCACAGTAGGGACTGAATTATATTTTTAAACGCACACAATAGAATACCTGTATAACACCAGTGATTTCCTTCTTACAGTCATAAATTCAATGTACAGAAACAATGCATTGCAGAATGATGCACTTTATAGGGCTTTTTTCTTCCCTTCTTAAAATATAGAACTATTATGATTCTCTTGTGTGGATGATAAATCCAGCTCAAAATTCTACCCACTGTGAGTTCTACCAAAGCATAGTACCAAGAACAAGCTGTGAGAGAATGAATTATGATATACCAGTGGTTTGTGCAGTGTGTGTATTGAAGATAGAAAAGAGAGGAGAAGAAAGGAGGGCACACAAAGAAAAAAACCTGTGTTTTAAAGGTAATTTTTTTAAAAAATATGGTAATATTAGAAAAAATATTGATTTTCTAATTAATTAAAATCTAAGCCTTATAATTAAATAAGCCTTTAAATTAAATAAGCTACCTATGGAAAGTACTCTATAAATAATAAAATATATAGGCGGCACAACCTCAGGTTTCAGTTTTCAATATTGACATTAATAAAAATTATTCCTTAAATTGTTTTCACCAAAAGCAACAGCACAGTTAAATTCATCAAAGGTCCTGTGTGTTGTAAACGGAAGTATTTCAAGACTTAGTTAACTCTGAGACTCTTGAAAGACAAAGATTTGGACCTAAGAAAAAAACAACAAAGGAAAAACCCAAAATAAGGAAAAGCAGAATAACGGATACATACTTGAAAATTGAAAATATTAGAAACATTAAAATTTTAAAGACTATTTGAGCAGGAGGGACTTAAAATCCTAAAAACACAAACCACTTGAAGCACTCCAGTAATTTTCAATTGCTTTGCAATATGCAAGAAAGGAACCTTGATCACTTTCACAATGAAACACTTAAGCTCTCTGATAATTTTATACCCTTATAGGCCACATATTTCTGGAACCCCATCATTTCCTAGCTGAAGTGGTTTTAAAAATATGTGAAGTGCTCCAATAATTTTAAATTATTCTGTGCAATGCAAGCTCAGAACCTGATCACCTCAAAATTTAAGAGCTTATAAAAATTTGAAGTAGTCCAATATTTCTGAATGATTGGGTATTGTGATTTCACTTGTTTTATAAAGTGCTTCCATTTGCAAGGCAGTCTGGTGATAAACTGAAATATAGCTGTTGGCTAGCAAATATAGCCATGGAAAAATGTAATATTAAAAAAATAATCAGAGAGCATGCTCCTGCCCCTCACAAAAATCCGAACTCAAGCAACACAAAGAAAAAGAAAATGTATCCTGAAACCCCAGTTGCAAGCAAAGGAGAGATCTGCCCCAAAATTTCAGTCACTAACTACATTTACAGAAACAGCTAACATATGAAAATTTGCAGAAGATACAATAAATCAAACCCTGCATTGTTTCCGGGAGAGTTATAATTATTCATATGTCTAATAGCCTTTACAGATATATTTTGTGAATATCTGTAATGAATATTATTTGATCATCTTGTCAAAATGTAAGGCACTTACACACATCTCACTTTAATATGTGCTGTCTGGATTATTTTCTAGGTTATTTTTTTTCCTATAATAAAATCAGACAGGAATATTGTCACTTATCGAATGGATAATAATGAAAAATATGTTTTATTTATGCCAGCAGTTCTACTCAAAAATACACTGGTTTACTGAAGCAAAGAAAAGTATTCTTCTCTATTGAAGTTTTTTAGATGGTTTACTATTCTGAAAGGACTTGGATTTTAACTAAAGTGCAGTTTTAGAGGTACAAATTCTATCTACCAGATTTATCCCCTTATAGAAGGGAAAGTGAGGCTTCTGTACATCATTTAATTTCATAATCTATACAAAAATAACTACTATAGCAGGAATTTCAGCAGTGTTTGTCAGCTTGCATTTCAGTGGGTTCCCATGCACACTCAGGAATGTATTTTGCAAAAAAATAATCTCACATTCAGCATTCACTGTCCTCCTTTATGCTTGCTTTTCCCTCCCATCTTGTGCACATATACAGCAGGATTTCAAATTAGAGGCTTCACAGACTCAGTGTTGTATTTTTCATTAAGTTTCCAATTAATATTTAGTTGAAGTCTGGCAGTGGACAGGAGGTTCCTCTCACAGTGGAGCAATGTCTTCGGAAAAAACAGACTACCTGCTGAAGAGGCAAAGAAAACAGAGAAGTTGCCAGGAATTGTGTCCTTTCCACCCAATGCCAGGACCTATTATGATCATTGGCAGCAGTTATTTTGGTTAATGTAATGGTTTTGCTGTTGTATCACTTTCTGAGGAGCCTGAAATCCACTCAGCAGGGTGACTCACTTGTCTGCTAAGGTGAGTGTATATAACTTCCATTAGGATTAAGGGTAGTAATGTTCAGCAGGGGAAAAGCAGCTAATGAGGTATGTAACCCTTGAAGCAACTTTTTTCTAAACATTTCTACAACTAGGTCACAAATTCCTTCTCAAAGAAGCAAGGGAAGACACTGACATCAGAGGCCCTCCTAAGCTACTTCAGCAAAAAGACTAATCATCAAATGGAATGAACCATCCAGACTTCAACAGAACTCTTGTATCTGAGGAAATTTATCCTCTCCCATAAATAGCATGCCTCCAACTGTATTTTTTAGCAATAGTGGCAAATAAAGGAGGAAGAAAACAATCCATATGTCCCCTCATATGAACAAGCATAAAATGATATGAAGTAATTCTTCTACTAAATTAATATCCAAATATTCTATCATGGCAAATAAAAAACCAAAAAAAAAACCAAAAAAAAACCACTCAGGAATTTTTCTTCAGGTAACAAAACTAGAAAGAGAATACATCTTTTTTCTTTCAAAAAATATTAGTTTTTATTGCTATGCAGCAATAAAAGTATATGTTCTGTCTTTAGCTCTGCCTTCTTGGAGAAAGAGAAAATGAAACTATATTTCAGGAATTCTTGACATGACTCAATAATGAGATTTTTGCCCAAAGTTTGCAATGGAAGATTTACTCATTAAATGTCGCCAATTTCTTTTGCTTGGCCCCAGCTTTTAATGGCAGAATATCTTGGCAATTAATAGATGTGTAGGAACTCAATTACTATTGGAATGAAATTTACGTTAAGCCTCTAGATGTGTATTTTCAAACCTGGCCAAAAGTACAAGAAAAGAAATGTTGTTTTCTTCTCCGTTTTGCCCCCCGAGGTTTGCATATCTCTGTATTCTCTTATGTGTTCACTTAAAGTGAAAGATAACTGAGTCAAGAGAGGCAAGCTGTAAAAGACCTAGCTTAACTTAACAGAAGCAATAGGAAATACAAAATCTGAGCAGGGGAAGCGCTTTTAAACAGAGATTTCAATCATCACGATGTAAGAAATTTTGATTTGGAATATGCTGGATCTGACATGCCATCAGGATGACTCATTGTGCTGAAATACATCATGTTTCGCTATTATTCCATAATGTGACATATTGATATAATCAGATGAATAGTCAAAACAAGATGTCAAGTATGTGAAATTCAAATTAAGCAAAGTTTGGAAAAAGTCCTCAAAAGGGACTACATGTTATTACTTTAATTACATATTTTACTCCATCTTGAAAAGCAGGTCTTTATATAGTAGGACCTCTTTGGACTTGTGTTTAGAATGTCTTCCCTTAATTTAGCCACATATTTTTGCTTTGCAGTCTACATTTGCATGGACACCTGACCAGGGAACACTCTCTCAAAGTAAACATATTTCCCACAAGAGTATGGGAAAGTCCTTCACCTTCCTCAATTTGTCATCCTTTTTGTTGTCTGAAAAGTAATTTTTTAATTTGTTTGTTTTGGTTTTTACCAGTGTCTCAAAAATATGCTAATGACTATCACTTCTAGAAGAGTGCTGTAAGTGACCCTGCTTGAACAGGGGATTGGAAAAGATGACTGCCAGAGGTCACTCCAACCTCAATCATTCCACAACTCTGTTAAAAATTCTAGCTTTAGCTTTGGGTCTCCATCTCTTTCTAAAATCTTTGTAAACATTTGAAAGAGCTGAGTCTACTCTGAACCCCATTGCAAAAGCAGATGCAGCTGATACGCCACTTCCATACTCACAATACTTCATAAGTCATAAGAATAGTCAGACTGATATGGAACAGATCCGTGTTCAGAACTGAGTATCTGTGGCCTTTAATTTTGCCTAGTAGTTATAAAGTTTAAGGCTGCAGTACTCCTCGCTAAACTTCCTCCATTCATAAGTACTAGTTTCAAAAGAAAAAAATACACTTTTTGGGATAGAAAACAGAGAGAAGTCTACGCTATTCTCAAATTCTGTTACTCCTGCAAGAAAAAAGTCTTTCCCAAGGGAATCACAGGTACGTAAAATAGAATACAGGCTGTCCAATTTCTTGGAGTTATAGAGGTTTGGAACATACTTAAGGATTCCTCCATATCTGTGCCAAGACTGGTTTCCTTGCAGCCTTCCCATGGCTCATGGGGGCAGGATACCTTCCTTCAGCTGACTTAAGAGTGAATAGTGCTGCTTTTACTGTAGAGAAAATAAAGGTTAATCTACAGAACAACTGTCTCACCTCAGCCCTCCTGTTAAAATGCTAGGTAACATCACATTATTGTTATATCCTGAAGAAAATGTAGCAGACCCTCAACAAAAATAGCAAAACCCAAAAAATATCTTTTATATAAACAAGCTAAAACATTTGGAAGCATTTTGTTTAGAATATTTTAAACTCATAAGGCTTTAAAAAATACCCCAAAAGAATATTGAAATAGTTTATTGTAGTTTATAGTTTATTTTTTGAACTATAATGCGATTTCCATGCTGAAAGACAAAAACTCCCTATACTGAAATATTACTGGTTAATTCAAATCCTGCCTGAAGCATGGCACACAGTAATAATGATGACAACATCTAGTCCAATAGTACAAAAATCAATAGAATGCATTGAACTGCTATCCAAAGCAAATCTAGAATGTCATTTGGCTGATTATTAATTAAATTGGCACCTGCTAAACTAAATACAAATGAACTAAATACCAACAAACTTTATTTTACATGGAAAATTAAAAGGTTAGGTAAGTATTATATGGAGCAAGAGAAGAAGTAGAGTTTTTGATGTTACTAGCATAGAATCCTGAAAATTTTTATGCCTCAGGCTTTGAGATATTTAAAGGAAAGAAAAAGTGATTGTATAAATTGTATAAATATAGCTTTTGAAAATGGTCTTTTAATTCTTATTGATCACAACCTTGGCATTCAAAGTCTAATTATACTAAAAATCTCTGCTATATACCCAGTGTACTCAGAAATCATTGCCTGAAATTAATCAACACTACAAGCACACCGCTCCTAATTACAAAATGATCTTTGTAGTGCTTCTTGCACCATTTGCTGATGCTCTTAAAAATGACCTGACAAACCTCAAACCAAATAATAATTTCCAGGTGACATTTTTATTGTATCATTTATGATATATAATGAAAGCGTTCCACAAAGCATTCAGGCAAATAATCAGAACATAAGAATTCCCCTACAAAGATACATTTTACTTAAAATTTCTTAAAAAATCCTAAAAACAATCTAGAAATATTCCTTTCTAATCTCAAATTACCTACTTCTGGAAGACTTTTTTCTGTAAGTTATTTTTGAGCTCTCTTTGCAAGTCCAGGTTTTGAAGTACATTTCTCCCACTCGCTAATAAAACCACAGAGTGTGGTTGCCTAAATACTTATCTTAAAAAGGTGTCTTGTGCTTTTTATGAAAATACCAAGTGTAAAAGCTAGGAGCTTTCTACAACTTAAATAGGCAAATTTCTTTTCAGATGAGAGGCTTAAATCTGGTTTAAGCCTACTTATATTACTGCTTACCTCAGTGATGAATAGGTGGAGTTGTGGCCTTCATCAAATGAATGTGTTTTATTTGCTGATATAAATATCATATACTTATATAATTTATATAATAATTTATATAGATAAATAGAATGGCACTAAATATTTAAAGTGCTTAGAGTAAAACTAATTTCACAGGTTGCCGTTCAAATAGGACTGTGAGTTCCATGTGGCCTTTATAAAATAACTGAATTAGATCACACTTATCACCACAGTGTATTCACATACATGCAGCACCATCATTGAGGTTTTTTTTGATGTTTTACTTTAGTTCAAGCATCGAAAGCTTTGCTAGCTTTCATCAGTATGTAAGAAAAAGGAAAGTAAGTGAGCATAAAAATCTAGTTAAAAGAGGAATTAAATCATAATACACTAGATATGGAAAAATATTTTTATGAGCTATTTCAGAATTTCTGCCAGTAAGAACTGGAATTATTTTCCAATAATATTTTACATCTTTTCTGGAAACATAGAATAATGTTGCCCTTAACGGCCATGGACCTACGGAGAAACAGTAAAATGGTGGAAACTAATGACAGCAAATTTTTTTAAATTAGATCTGTCAGAACCCAAATCATAGTCTAAAAAAAACAATTTATTCTTGAGGTTGCAGTTAATAGGGCTTGACTGAGACAGTAAATCAGTTCCCTCAGCTATTTCCCAATCTGAAGATCTGCCCTTCAATTATACTTAAAAGATAGATAAAAATGTGGTAACAAACATTTAGTTACGTTCACAACTACTTTTTCTACATTGAACATTGAAGTACATTGTTGTAGTCTCACTACTCATGGTCTGGACTACCTGTCCACTCTACTCCACCTGCTCTAACACCATAAACACCAAAAACCTAAACACCAAAACCCATGAACAATTCCAGTGCAGCCTCTTGAAAGGTCTAGCATCATAGTTATGCATTTTCATAAAAAAAACCAAACCAAAACATAAAAAAAACAACACAAAAAACAAACACATATCTTCAGCTTCCAGAGTCATTCAAAATCTAGGATGTTCAGTTTAATTTTCTGTACAGGTGTTTCATATTTCTTATACACCTATTTTAAATATTCAGTGAAGTAAGCAATGTTTACCTCAATAGATTATTTAGAAAAAGCAGCACATTGTAAATTCTCTTCCTAGTAGTCCAAAATCAGTTGATACAATGAACTTCTAGTTTTAAATTATGAATATCCTATGATAGGTGTGGCTTTATTTGCTGAATACAAAAATTAGGTCATTTTCATTTACAGCAGTTGAGTAGCAAATTTGCAAACACATTAACAACCCCAAATCTCTGGCTAGTCAAAATACTGTTTGCTGTGCCTTTGGATGATTAGTTGTAGAAAAGGCAAGAGCAAGTATAGTGTCCTCTTCAGATTTGGCAAAAAAATTTGTCAGTCTGGTAATAAACCAAGAAGATCCTTCACCTTTTCTTTTTTTAAGGTGTTTATCCAGAAACCTTGGGAAAGGTATTGCATAATCTCTAACACACTTCATCAATACCATACCTTTTATCTGACTATTGTTCTGAAAAGCAATAACAAAATCCTTCTGCCTTCACAAAGATTTCTCAGTCTTTAAACAGTAATTTCATAGAATGGGTGATTCATTGGTTAGAGAATGGCACTAATAACACCAAGGTTCTGGGTTTAATCCCTGCACAGGACATTCCCTCAAGAGCTGGGCTTGATGATCTTTGTGGGTTCTTTCCAACCAGAATATTCTTGGAATCTGGTCCAACTTTTCTCCTTAAGCAGGTTCATCCTAGAGCACATGGCACAGGATTCTGTTCAGGTGGTTCTTGGATATCTCCAGTGAAGGAGACTCCACAACCTCTCTGGGCAAGGTTCCAGTGTACCATCATCCATACAGTAAAGAAGTTCTCCCTCATATTTAGATGTGCATTAGTTTCTGCTTGTTGTCTCTTGTCCTCTTACTTGGAAGCACCAAGAAGAGCCTGGCTCAATCTTCTTGACACCCTCCTCTTGGATACTTACAGACACTGGTGAGGTCCCCTCATCTTTGCTGCCCTCTGCTGGTTCTGCTCCAATAGCCCCATGTGTCTCTTGTCCTGAGGAGCCCAGAGCTGTGGACATAGTGCTCCAGATGCAGCCTCACTAGTGATCTCCTGGAAATGCTCCTCTTGATGTACCCCAGGGTACCGTTGGCCTTCTTGGTCACAGAGGCACTGCTGCCTCACAGATAGCTGGACCAGGACCCCCAGGTCTTTCTCCACAGAGCTTCTCTCCAGCAAGCAAGCTCCCAGCCTGTGCTGGGGCAGGGGGTTATTATCCCCCAGGTGCAGGACCCTGCATTTGCCTTTGCTGAATTTCGGATAGTTCTTCTCTGCCCATCTGTCCAACCTGTCCAGGTCCTTCTGAAGGGCTGCACAGCTCTCTGGGATATTGCCCACTGCTCCCAANTGCACAGCTCTCTGGGGTATTGCCCACTGCTCCCAGCTTTGTGTCATCAATGAAGCCTCTGAGGAGACATCTGCCCCATCATCCAAGTCACTGGTGAATAAGTTAAACAATACTGGTCCAATATTGAACTTTGGGAGATGCTGCTTGTGACAGGCCTCCAACAAGACCCTGTGTCACTGATTAGAACCCTTGGGGATCTGCTGTCCAGCCAGGTCTCAACCCATCTCACTGTGCACCTCCCTTCTTAGTGGTTTCTAAATACTTGCTGAGCTCTTGACCATGGAATAATTTAAAATTACTTGCATGTCATTCTGATATTCTTGTATTACCACAAGTATTTTGTTTATTTTCTTTATGTTTTTTACTCAAAGAAGAATGCCTCTGAAGCATACTCAGAAATGTTTTTCTTAAATCTTTTGTCAGTGATAACCTGCAAAATTCTTTCTGACACCTGTTTTAGTGGTTTTAGCCACTCAAAGGAGATGGCAACAGCTTTTCTATCACATATATAGATTATGACAACAAATGAAAGACAAATAATTTTAACAGAAGACATGGAACAACAAAGAAAGAAAAGTCTGCCTTTTGGAAAGACTGTTAGATTTTTTAATGTAATTATAAATATGACTGTTGTTTTTGAGGGGATAAACTCACATAAGATTTGGCCAAAATTACTGTTATCTGAAGGCAACTGGCTGTCTAGAGTTGCTTGATCATTCTGACATGCTTAATTCTAGTGTGCTTCAACTTTCTCATTTAAATATCTCTTCCCATCAATCATTAGTCCTTTCCTTCCTGGGTTATTGGGAGCATAATACTTCATTGTGTCAGCTGAAGGTGTTCTGATCTACTTTTCCCAGTTAATTTTAAGGGTAGGATCAGATGTTCCATTGCTTTAGTAATTGATCTAACAATAGATCTTTACTAGAGCACCCATGACATGGTCTGAGGGTCATTCCAGGCATCACTGACTTCAAGGTCATAACTGAAATGAAAAATTCTCCAATCAATTAGATAACTTGGCTGCATAGTTTGTTCTTGGAAATAATTCTCCCATAAACATATTTCTTTTCTTTGATAAAAATTGGGGTTTAATGCAGAGGATCATGTGAAAGTTGCTGCTATCTTTTGGTGTGTAGTACTGTTTTAATGGTAGTGGCCCCTTAGCCATTTTAATTTTACAGTAACTACCTTGTGCAAGACACAGTGATAAGTGACAAGGTGTAAAGCCAAAAAGATATAAAGGTCCTAAAAAAAAATAATTATCAGTGACAGCAAAACCAATAGTTCACTGTAGAAGGTGAGAAGAAACAGTTCCAAACAGAATAATCTCTCAGGAGCAGACTTCCAAACTGCTGAGGAGATACACAATTCAGTTCTTCACACTTTCTTCCTCTGGCACACCACAAAATTTGACTTTTTAGGTTGGACTCTGCAGTGTGGTTTCATAAAGTGTTACTTCAATGTGCACACTCCCACAGGTAGGATACACACATCTATCAGGCAACCTTCAGATCTACCTGGATTTTGACAATGGTCTCATATTATTACCAGAAGGGGGAAATAGCTCTCCGGTACATGACTATAACCCACGCAATAAGATTCTCATAAATACACAGAAAATTTACAAGAAAAAATGCAGACTGAGATGTATTTTGATAGCTTCTGAAGTGTATAGATATTTAGCTGTTGATTTTCTCCAATTTTCTGTTATTCCAGATAATGCACATAATACAGTCATGGAAAAGACTAAATTCTTGCAGTGTCTAAATTAAAAATAAATAGCATAATTCACACAGACAAGTACTTTTAACAGTTCTTTCCCTATATGAGTTGGCCTGTTTTAGAAAAACGATTGGGTTTTTTGACTACTAAAGTTTGCTTTTTAGAATTAATGTCTATATAAACTGGTGCCATATTTCAGCTGTGAAAACACTGTTGGCTGAACAATAATAATAATAATAAAATCTAATCATAATTACTTTATTTAAATCCTTACATAGAATATAAATACATATTTGTGTCTGTACAAAAAAATTCAGTATATTTATTTACCAAAAAGGTTAGTTTAATTAATGAACAATTTATATTAAAACACAACCTGAAAAAAATTCTTTTCAGAAGTCTACTCTAAAAATTCGAAATAAAAATTAATATTTTCAGAAGTATATTTAGAATGTTTGCCTTTGAATATAGTATTAAATTTTTTATGAAGTGTATTCCAAACCAATATAATTTCAAGTTTCTACAAGTTTTTTCTTTCAGTCTTTTAATGGAAACAAAAGCTATGTCATATGCAACCAATCAAAATATCTCAAGTTTCTTATACTTACAATATGATAATCCCCACAATCAGTTCATAGACAATCCTGCGGTTGAAATGCAGTCACATAAAACTTGGTTGAATAAAACAAATATGACATAACAAAAGAAAGCTAAATTTAGTATGGAGTGCTTCTTCTAGTGCATTTGAAATAGAATGTATTATAAACATACGTTTATGAATAAGAAATATTTCTAGTTTATATATGTTCGTGTTTTGTAATGTCGTTACAGGGTACTCAGAGGTTTCTTAGGGTAGACACTAATGAAAAACTTCAATGAGACAACTACTTCCACTTTATAGAGAATTGAAAAAATATCAACCACAACCCAGAAGACAGACACCTGCCAGTAACAGAGCATTTGCAAAGGCTTTCTGGGGACTGACAAAAAGGACGTGAATCTCTGCAACATTTTGCTCTGCAGAACTGTCTGAGAGAAACAGAGAAAATGAAACAGAGGGATTGCCAGGGACAGGAAAAGCTCTGGAAATGATAGCCCTGAGAAAGAATAATGGAGAATGATTGACGGCAGTGGAAATACATAAAAAAAAAACAGTAATGGTTTTTAAAGAGATTGTTTCTATTTTTGTGACTCCTACAGTATCTAAAGAAACAGCTTTTATATCTAAGGACCCATATCCAAAAGGACCAAAGAAAGACCTATCTTCACTGTATTATCCTCACTGGAATAACTAATACTGATAATTTTGCTAGTCGCTCAGGTTAAGTCCTGTAATTTTGTAGATGAAAACTTTCACTGCAAAATTATTCATGTGTTTAGAGTTTACTACTTGTATACTTTTCCGGAAATTGCAGATGATGGACACCCAGACTGTTACTAAATATCTGATAAATTTTAGCATAATTATGTTTGGACCTCTGTAGCAACTGAGTAGAAAAATCGAAGAATACAGAAATGGTTGAGGTTGGAAGAGCCCCCTAGACCAAACCCCCTCTTCACCCAGTCTCAGCTACAGCAGATTGCTCAGGAAACTCGCCAGTGAGGAGAAGACTCAAAACCATCTCTGGGCAGTCTCTTTCCCTTTTCGACCACCCTGTATGTCTGTGTCCAACCAGATTTTACCTTTGCATTAGTATATCAATGTTGTGGTGAACTGTACTTGATGTTTACACTGGGTTCTTTGGTTGCACTGAATTTATATAATGGTTGCACTAAGTAGCTGTATTCTCTCCCCGCACTACCTGTGGTGGTGGGTCCCGTTCCCCCCCTACCCCTGGAATGTAGTTTCTCCCCTCTGTCCCATTGGCCAGTGGTCTCTTCCCAGTGTCCCCCTGCTCCCTGGGGGATAAAACCTCCCGGGACATGTGGCTCGCTCTCTCTTCTTTCTGCTGCTGGGCGAGCAAGCTGGTCCCTTCCCTTCCCCCACGCTCTGCCTACAAATGAACTTGGACTAAACAGAGTTCAGCAGAAAGTTTTGAGCGTCCTTTTGTCCCCCTCCTTGTGACGACCCTCCTAAGCTAGGCTTGCTAGAATTAGCCCTCAGGACTTAAAAGGGCCAGTCACATATCAACATCTTATTATTTGCATAAAGTGTATCAACACAACAAAAGGAAAAAAATAGCACATAAAGATATTAAAATAATACACACACACACCACTGATAAACAATGTCTGTGTTTTTCAAATTCCCTAAATATGTTGAACAACATAACCAAAAATAAAGTATTTCTACTTCACCAATGAATGTCTAAATCTTTGCTTAGCAGTTAGCAAGGGAACTGCTAGCTTTAAAACATTTACATTTTATGACTTTTTTTATACTGTCAAATAGATCTTACCTGAGAAGTTAGGATACATTCAAATACACATCATTAGCAATAGTATTGGTAATATCATTAAAATAAATATAGAAGATGTTAAACATTTGTTTCAGTTTTTGAAACTAAACTGTACTTTTACACATCAACATTATGACCTAGTGAAGCAGCCAGAAAATGGGGGATCTGTGAGGAGTGGTGGCAGAACAGGGATTCTCAGCTTGTCTGAAGGCACAATGTCTGCGTCTTCAGTACCTCGCCTTGGCCACTGTAAATTCAAGACAAATTTAGTTTTCTTAACATAGTCACCAGATTTTATGTCAACAAATCACAGCAATATATCTTTCACATCAGTAGTGGCTGTGACTGGATTCGGTATTAATTTCCACCTATATGCCGCTAAGGACCTCTTTGAAGTCTGCATTAATCCTATGCAGCCATCAGAAGTATTGCAAATTTTTTGCCTCAGCCCATGCAGATGAGGATGCAGAAGACAATTTTTCACAAAATGCCACTTACTGAATACAGTAAGTATATATAAAGACAATGAAAAGAAATAAGAAAATCCTTCCCATTGGAATATTTTGATGTCTTCAGCTGACAGGGAGGATGGCCTTCCAGAAATTTCCTTGAATCTCTGCCTAGAAGCATCACTTTCATCTTATGTTTATTATGAGCCAACTGCTTTCTCTCCGAATGTATATATCTTCCAGGCACTTCAACACAGTTATAGAACTGACACAAATCAGACTTTTGGAAATAAGAACAGTTTAAAATATTTTTTGAAAATTTAAGGAATGTATCAGATAGAAAGAGTGGGGGGAAAGGAAGGAGAAACATGTTCTGGTGAAGTTGGTAGGATAAAATTTTTAACCATCATGATTTTTTTTATTACAGTAAGTATCTCTTGCTGGTTTATTGGTGGGTATATATTTTTAAAATTAGGCATTGCCAAAGGCACCATGTTTGTGTTCTTTGAAGTTGATACAGCCAGATATAGTAGACCTTATGTTAGAAATAAAATATTTTTGCAGAAGAAACTGCTGCTAGCCAAAGAGATTTCAGTCTTCACATCCTGATTCAGGCTTTCTGGTGTAGCCATCAACTTGTACGATTCTCGCTGTTTATTTCAGTGTGTACCTTCACAGTTTTCTTTAAAAATATATGAAGACATTACTGAGGATCTGATTCAATAAAAAGTATGTCCAGACCTCCATGCCCTGGAAGCTCAAACAATGCTGCAAAAGCTGCAGAAATGGGACATATTTTCTATTGAATTGGGTACTGAGAATGCTCATAAGTTTTTTGTATTGATTTTTGTAACAGCCAGCAGTGAAAGACACAGACAATATTAGCTTCATCCACTACAGGCCTGTGGATTTCACTTTCTGCATGCAACAGGACATGGAGTGAAAACAGAAAGCGACCCGTTTAAAACGGGAGTGCAAGGTAATTTTTTTCAGTATAAAATCAAAAGTGTATCTTAATACAATAAAATTAATTTCAAAATAGATACCCTACTATGATTAATAAATGATTAGGCAAGACTCAAGTGTGATCATAACTGCAATTTTTAAGTGCTTACCTAATATTTCCACTATGTACTGATATTTGCAGCTTATATGAAGAGACTACAGCCCTGAATTCCAAAAATAAGTAGCAAAAAAATGACAAAAAATGGAAAAAAATATTATTTGAAAAAAACCTAAATCACTTAAAACATAAAATCTCAAATTTCTCAGCCTTTTTACAATTATTGTTCTATCTAAATTGTTTTGGGATGATTTCATGTCAGATAGACCAGACTACAGTAGCTAGCTATTATTTTCCCTCAATTGCAGTGGCTTTCTGCTAAAAGCAGCAACTAACCCATCCTTGTTTTCAGCCTTCTAGAAGGTATAAAGCTTGTGTTGCAGCAATCAGAAATCCAAGTAATTTGCTGCAAAGCTACACAGAGCTTACTCATCTTCTAAGTTAACCTGTGGGCAGCAGCTGCACATTCCCAGCCTACTCCATGTTCCGGTTTCAAAACCAGAGCTGCGCCTAAAAAATTATCAAAATGATGCTTTGTACAGAAATTAATTTAAACATTTCAGTTTGCTGAGCATCAGTGGTAAGACCTATGGGATATGGTTCTTGCCATTCTAAACTGGATCTATAAGATGGCTGATGAGCTCTGTTACTTCCTAATGGGCCTTCTACAATGCCAAGAGACTGGAAGGACCCTGTAAAAAGTGAACAGGGTTCCGAAAACTCAGAGAACTTGATTTCAGATGAATATTTCTGATTTTCTGTGTATGCTGCTAAAAGGCACTGAGTCAAATGCTGGGATTGTATAACAGATATAAATTTTTAAGAATTATAAAGTTGGTCTGAGATTCATACTATGGAATGTGAGGAAAGAATAAAAGGTCAACAAAAACCCCCCTCCCTACAATACAAAATCAAAACTACCTTAAGCAGACTGAAATCCTGTTTCCTTTTTCTGAAGTAGTCCTCAATAGGATAAAAATGCATTTCTGTTTTCATCCAATACAAGGAATTTCTCCTTTGATATAATTGCATTAAATCCTTGCTGTATAAGAGAAAAATTGGAAAAAAATACTCTAATTTCAATATTTACTTGTAAGGGGAACATCAAATGTGTATAAATAACCTTCATATTCAAAATCTTTTAACACAATGAAGATATCAATAAGATTTTAAATCTGAAATCCCCAAATCTCTTTATGACTTCCAAGCAGTTTTACAACAGAAACCTTTGAAGAATTGTTATAAATGTTTATTAAAAAAAACGATACAGAAAATGAGATGTAAAGAAAGCCTCCCTCAGCATTCTCCCAGTCTAGAAATGAGCATTATGTCAGCAAAAATAAAGATGTTTGGCAATTGCACTTCTTCAAAATTTTTATATCGTGTTAATAGGAACCAGTTGTATTTCTAAAATCCCGTAGTCTTAAAAGATGGTTTTACTCCTAGTATACTTTGATTGCAGCATAATTAGAAGAAAGAATAAGATTACCTACGTCTCTACATGTTGTAAGAGCTCTGGATATTTTTTTTTAATAAATATAAAATTTTTTTTTAACTCCTTTTTCTGTTCAGGATTATTTGTGCATAATGTTGAGAGCCATAGCCTAGATGCTAATTTTTCCTCTAGCTCCAAGAAAAAAAAGAAAGAAAAAATTTTCATTCTGTGGCATGAATCTTTATTGAAAATAACTAATGCAAACAACTATTCTATTGTATTTAAGACAATAGATATTAGTCAAATATTTATTTCACTTTCAGCCACAATAGTAATTACATGTTTTTGGAAATAAGAATCTATATGCAGTTGTAATGTAACTCATATCTGAAAAGATACTTTCATTTTTTAAACTCAGGCTTGGTCTATAACTGCATCTGGATCTCAAAATCAGTGATTAAAATACACTTCTCCAAATTTAATTGAATACTTGCTTGAATAAAACTCAGCTTATGTGTCAAAAGAATTTTTTTGCCCATCTACTTGAAAACAGTAAGAGAACAAATTCAGTCACATAACGTTTGATAAAATGCATAACCTTTACAAAAAGGTAATTCTAGAACTGTAAAAAGTTTGATTACAAGAAGGTTTTATATTACGAAATAAACAGAAATCTTACCGTAAAGGGGGACAGTTTAAATCCAAATTAGAGCTTGAATTCTTTGATTAACATTTTATATGTCATACGATTATTACTTACATACAGACTTTCTCATTGATGTTCATGTGGATTAAGTATTTATGGTCACTGCTTTTTACTGCTCTAACATCAACAATGTCCAGGCCTGTTACCCTTTATTACATACAGTCAGCTGATGTACTATATAGCCAGTGGCCCATGACAAAAATGGACTGTACAATCAGAACAGTAAGAAAATCAAGTTGATATAACTAACAATTTTTGACATCTGATTTTGATGGAAATGGGACAATACATTTAAAACATCTGTATTCAAATAAAGAAGAAAATTTATTCACAGATTTTAACATTCTTAAAATTGCATATCAAGAGTTAGATTGAGTTCCAGTGTCCTGTGAGCAAATTTTCAATATATATATATATAAAATCCAGCAATCTGCTACTTTGTCCTTTTGGACTTCACATTTTGTTTTTGACCAGTGGAGACCTGCATGCAAACCTTCAAGGAGGATTGATGGCTGTGAGAAGAGGAGAGGTATCTATCCTTAACCAGAACAAGTCCCAGGAGGCAACTACTACAACTTCTAACACTATATTATTGGTTAATTTGGGGACTTCTTTCACTCAGATGACATAGCTAGAAGGATGTCACTGCACAAATCAATATCTACTGCCTTGCCATTGATGTGCTTGCTACCTTAAACAACAACAGCTGTGTCTAGGATCATCTCTGAGTTGTTCAGGGTACTAATTGTAGTCAGCTCACTATGCTTTCTAACAAATGGTCTAGGAAGGTGTAAGCCACTGATGCATATTTGAAAAATTGCTACACACTTTCCAGTAGAATTTGCCATTTGATTTTTTGTTTTTACTGTTTCCAGAAATGGTTTCACTCCCATTTCTATTAAAACTCATCCTTACCTTCGACTTTATGTTAAAAAAAAAATATTAATAGAAATAAATTCTTTCAGTTCTTACAACATATTGGGATTAAGAAGAAATATATTTTATTTAATATTTTTCTGTACTTGTTAATCTAATCCAGCACTTTTTCAAGCATTATATTGGAATGAGTTAAATGTATATTTTAATTCTCCTAAGTAGGTTGTTAGAGACAATGACTAATCCAAAAAAGAGTGAGGATCTCTT
Source organism: Bombycilla garrulus (assembly GCA_013400315.1). NCBI lineage: Eukaryota > Metazoa > Chordata > Aves > Passeriformes > Bombycillidae > Bombycilla > Bombycilla garrulus. The sequence continues at coordinate 967,976 of VXBU01031731.1, read as the reverse complement.
GATATTCAGCATAAATTTTTCATTCATTGTAAAAATAAGATATATGTGAAGACAAACTTGCATGTGCGTTTGAGTCCCACAAGATATAGAAAACTGCTCAGCTTTTCCTGAAAGATCACACTTCTAAATTATGCTAAAGCACAACTTTGAGCTTCACCTGCATTCAGCATCAGAGATGTGCTGCTCTGCTCTTATTTCTTAACAGAATGCATGACATCTCCTATCAGAAGTAAGACTGCCTTGAAACATGAACACTGTTTTGCAAATAAGATATCTATGTCTTAAAGGGAGCAATAGTGCTTTATTGAAAGGTGGTGAATGAGGGAGTGTGGTGGGAGTGAAAATTGGTTGCTATGGGATATTTTCATGGATTTTTCTTGTGTGTTTGCTGTGAGTGTTTACTGAAGTTAACAATATAAAACATTCTAGTTCTCATTACACCTCTCTAGCCAGGTTGTGCTCGCTTTCATTCCCTCTGTTCGGTGCTTGGTCTACACGAATCCGTCTCTGCGCTGCCTCAGGAGCAGCCACTTCAAGAACTTTCCCAAGTCCCTCAGGGAAAGCTGTCTTTCATCATGCAGGTGCTGAGTCCTTCAAATATTAACATATTCTGCCTTAGTTTTCTATTCTGCTTACTGTACATGTCATAATCATTACAATATTTATTTTTTTTAAAAATTCTGCTAGTGAGTAATTAAGGGAGTATTCACTCAATGGAGGGCATGGACTAGATCTGTAGGAATAATCCTTGTACATTAATGCTCCATACTTGAAACTCACATGCCAACTGAAATGTCCCAGATTCCTTAAGTAAATCTTTGAACATAGGTAAGCATGCTGTGGAAGAGACAGATCCACATTAAAAAAGTATTTGTTAGTCAGAAAAAAATTTAGTGTGACCCTCAAAAAAAGGTCCAAATCAGCCATGTCTGCCACAGGATGAGAAAGTCCATCTTTGAATGTATAAATATTAAAAACAAAAAAAAAAATACACTTTCAAGGTAAATGTAGTTTAAAAGATTCCCATAAGTTTCTGGGCAGAGGAGTAGATAGCCCAATATATTAATAAATTATCTGGGGAAAGGGTTGAATAGGTTGGGTGGACAATATCTTGCTAAAGATACTCTTTAAGGAAATTAGGAAGCAACAGTTTCAGAATGTGGAATACCTCCAATATCAAAGTGCAGTTAAATGGGTGAAGCATGTGGAAAACCCCCATAACTTTCCACATCATGACAAGGTCTGCTGTGATTATTGGTGCTCCACAACAAAACTGCAAAGCTTTTAACCAGATATCTCTATAAAATATGCTTCACATGTCAGACACAGTACTGAAAAAATAAACTCTATGATGTTAAGAAAGTATTATGGAAGCATGAGAATCAAAAGAGGAAGGCATCACTTCCATAGTGCTTATACATTCTGAACAATGTGTGTATACATATTTAGAGTACATTGACTTCACGATTTTCTCTAACAAATCTAACACTTGCTTCCAGTACAGAAAAAAAAGAAACATAGCCTAACTCAGAAAAAAAGAAAACTGAAGATGATATAAAGTAATTTTTCTCCAGACTGAGATACATTGATGATTGAAGACAACAACAAAAGTTGAGAAGCCCTTGATTTTCAATCTAGCACCACTAGAAAATGTAATAATTAACATCTGCTTCCAAATTCATTAGCACCTTGGCTACCCCACAGAGATAAGAGTAATTTTCTTCCCTTCATAGATTTTACATACTCCAAAATAGAAAATGAGAGGCTCTCAGGAATTCCAATTCAGGCTGAATCAGAATCTCTCTGTATAATACTGATTCATGAATGAACTACCAAATCAATAAAAAAAATTAGTTTTGCACATCCAGTGAAAAGTAGAAAGGAAGAATCAGGCTACTGAGGACCACAGCAACTTCACTGAAGATGCTGCACCTGAAGTGGTTTAGAGAACATGAACTTCAAGATGAAATCCTGATGGCAATGAAGTCAAAATTTTGCCACTGACTCCACTGCAGCTAGATTTATCCAAAGCAATGAAACCCCAGTGGAAATAGACAAATCAGGAAAAGATGTCTGTGATATGAATTACAGCTAAACATGAACTAAAGGCTTTTGCGGAAAGGTTGAAGAAGCCTTTCAGAAAAGAACTGTGGCAAAAAAGAAAACTGTAATGGTAGATCCTTGCTTCCTTCTTGCCCTTTTTTGCAGCTAAATAAAGACAGTTTTTCAGGGCTGGACTTGCAGAATGCCACAGCATTCATCTAACCCTCCTTCCTATGGACAAAATCCATTGACTTTTAAAATCTTTAAAAAATTCCAAAACAAGTATTGCATCTTTTAAACATACATTTGGTGTAGCTTAAATAAGAAAATAAGATGGAAACATGTGAACTAAATTAAATATATCTGAAAACTAATAGCAGCATATCTAGCATTCTTTAAAAAATAAATAATTGATTAGAATGTTGGAAGAATAACTTTTGAGAACTCCTCCATTTCAAAATTGAAATAGTGATTCCTGCTTGGCAGAGTTTTATTTGAGAGAAAGGAAGTATTACAGCTTATGAAACTACAGTGCAAACGATGTCACATTTAAATTACATATTAATGACAGAGCACTGATACAAGGAAGAACTGAGGGTTCAGAAAGGAGGGTCCCTTTTTAAAATCCCTGCATAGCAAAAGATTATTATGCAGGCATTCACATTCACAAATTTTTATAGTAGGGGACTTAGGGAAAGACATTTAACAGCTCTAGAGTGGCTGCAATATTCAGAAGGTAGAGACTGCTCTTGCCTGGTAGGTAGCTGGCTTTTATTTTCATTTCCTGTTCAGGAGTGAGATTACTGTTTGGGGAGAGTTAAATCTATTTCAGGCATAAGAATCATTTATCCCTGGAGGTGCTGATCTTCGATTAATAGCTCTTGGATTCTTCTTATTCATCTTAACTCCAATTTGTGCTGCTTGGCACTAAGGGTCCAGTTTGTTCCTTTCCTCATTTTCAGTTCTCCCTTCCCCCTCCCCAGCACAGTGCATCAGAGAAAGCTTCCACTGTCACCTTGGTTTAGGTATATATTGTCATGTAAAGTTAATGCTCAACACTTGATTCCTCAGTATTTCTCTGAGGTGGAGAGTCTTACTCATACTACATAACCTGTACTCATTTTGATGTTAATGAAAGTCTAAAATAATGTTAAATCAGGTATAGATCCGCTTAACATGTTATTTTTTTCTAAAGCTAGCTTTAAAAATCATAAATCAGATACGACATCTGTTTCCGTATTTGATGTCTCTCTTTTTTAATTTTTGTGCAATAAAATTTTGGTCCATGTTACAGATTAATCACCCGTAAAATTAAAATCTTGTATACTGAAGCCATTTGCAGCTGTAATACAAGTAAAAATTTAATCCAGAACTCTTAAACCTCATTTATTTCATAAAGTTCAGAAGCACTCAAATCAATTTCCTGAAAATCTAATAAATACTTAGAGGTAAAATCTACTCTGAGTCTGCATCTCACACAAGAGAGAGATTTTGTATCATCTTTCATTTGATGGAAGCCTAAACAAGAAATCCTTAACATGACCCCTGCATTATCTCTGCTTCAATTATTCAAGATACTCACTGTCCACCTCTACTTTTCCTTAACCAGCAGAAAATTAAGTCATCAGCCTCAGAAAGAGTGGAGGGGTAGCAAAGGCCTGGCTAGAACAACTATTTTAAACTAGCGTGAAACATTTATGAATTTAACTTACTCATGTACAACTTACTTTCTGTTAGACTAGTGGGTTTTTCATTCCTAGAGAGCACAAACCTGAAAAATCCTAGCTATGTTCAGCACTGTCAAATTATCATCAGCTTGCCAAGATGACATGTGTATGAATATATGTGTGTATATATATATATACACATACATNACGCTTCAACAAGAAAAAACCTGTCTGCTAACTTTAGAAAATATGACTAGAGATAGGGATGGACACAGAGTTGCCTTAATGTGATATATCAGCCTTAATGGAACCTTTGACTGGCAGAGAAAATGCAAAACTGCTTCCTTGTTGTATGAAAGGATTAATTTGTTTGCCTTTGGCAATGAAATTGTTTTTACAAAAAATTAAGACTTTTCCTGTTCCCAGAGAGGTTTTCCATCCTTTTTACACATGCTTTTAAAAAAGTAATTGCAAGAAATTTTGAGATTATCGTTTCACTGGAGGCATGAAAACCTATTCATGAAATAATAAAAAATACCAGAGTTGCTTTCAAAACTAGAAAGACAAATAAAATTGGAACTAGTTAAAAAATTAAAAACATTTAAGATTAGTCATTTGCGATAAATGTAACATGTCAAATTAAAAATTAACAAGATGAAAACATTAAAGAAAATATATTGACAACTGAAGGAAACAAAAAAAAGTGAGGAAGTAAATGAATGCATATCCAAAGGTTGCATGTGCAATCTTGCAATACATATACGAGGAGTAAAAAGTCAATGAGGATGAGCTGGAAAGTCCAAAATGTAATAAAAAGTAAGGAAAAAGGAAATATGAGGCATAAAACATCAGCTACACAGCAGTACTGAGAAGATTAGAGAATGAAGTTAAGAGAGAGTGCAAAAAATGATAAGAAAATTAAGGGTGGAAAATGAAAAGCAGATTGCATGAGGGTTTGAGATAAATCAGAATTTTTTAAAGTACATGGAGAAGGAGAGGTCAGCAAGGAGGAAAAGAGTAGGACCTCTCAGAAATGGGAAGTGTAATTTATTCACAGAAGAGGTAGTTACTGCTATCAGTTTAAACAAATCTTCATATCAATTTTCAGAAAAGAGGATATGGAATGAATACTAGAAAACAGTCATACATTTTGCATTTCTTGGCTTATAAAGAGAAAATAATGAAAGAAATTTTATCTTTCAATGGAAACTGATGAAGCAATTGTACAATGTGTTCAACTGGACTGCCTGGATCTGATTTAGAGTAGGGGTTTTTGGAACGGAGTCCATGGTTTTTTACAGTTCTAAGCAAAATAACAGATCACTATAAATAAGTCATCAAGTTTGATCAAACTCTGAAAATAAATGAGATGCTAGGAAGTCTCAAAGTAGATAGGGAAAAGCTTTTGCTACTATTGCAAAAAGCTTTTTGGAGTAACACTTTTACATCTGAAAGTAGGAAGAGGCAAATAAATCCAAAACTTAGATAATCCAATATATAATTATAAACTAACTTGGTAAATTTAAGTAACAATTAGTGTATATGTTGGGTATGAATGCAAATGTTATGCATTTGTAGGGGTGAGATTAAAAATACCATTTTATATAAAACCTTATACATACATCTTTGTGGCATAGAGCCCAGAAGACACTATCAAGGTCAATGGTAAAAAAAGTATTTTAAAATATAAATAAATAATCTATTTTAAGTACTTTCCTTATTGTTAACTTCTTTAATATTAAAAGTATTTTCAAAAATTTTATGAATGTCTTTATTTGCTATGAATTTTCTGTAATATATGAGAAATCTGTGGTTGAATGAAAAAGGTACCCCATTGCCCTTAAGGAGACTGCATTGACAAGGGCAGTGAATGAAGTCTACTCACCAACAGTGATTAAGACTAAACAACAAACATCTGCTTCATTCAGCTGAGGAATTTAACTTTCCTTTTCCATATGTTTTCTGAAACAGTATGGAAAAATGATTTTGCATGAACAGAGAACAAGAAATAGCAATAGTCTTGTCTGGGTACCTTTGCCGAAGTAATAAATTGCTTTAGAAGTGATTTAACACCAGAAAGTAGTCCCAAGTAATTGTTGGGATGCTAAAACACAAATACCAATGTAGACCTGTGACTATTTCTGTTATTTTGCATGATACTAATACTGCCTTTTTTTCACACGGCATCCAAAGAATTGAAGAACACCTAAAAGTAAATTGTTTGTTTCCTGTTTCTAATACGTAAAGAACTAGGGATAAAGACTTAACCAATCATCCTGAAAATATGAACTGACGCAAACTCATCACAGGAGTTGATAAATTTTTTTTATTCTATATATCTAATGTTATCTGAAACCAAAAGAACACTTATGCAATTTATGAAGACTGTAATCAATCACTTCTTAACTTCTAATAAGTTCACATTCTACTGACAACACACTTCCTTATTGTTTCTAAATTCTTATATACCACTTCTTCTGAACCAGTAGAAACACAGTCACAAAAAAAATATATATAGCAGAAAAAAAAGTAAAAAATAAGTTTATAGAATTGACTAGGCCTTGGATTTTTTTTTTTTAGAAACCCTAAGCAATCTTAATTTTGTTCCAGTGAGCTGACTCTGGCAGACTTACCCATGTATATCAAGAAATTATGACATCCTTGTTCCTTTTCTACACCAGTGGTTTTGAACTTTTGTAATTCTTCCTCTTTCAACTCTCTATTCCCCTCCACCGATCCTTTACACCTTAAGGGCCACTCTGACCTCTCCTTACCACTGAACCTTATTTGCTTGTCCTAAGTATTTATAATGGTGGTGCATCTCACCAAAAAGAAATGAAGCAGTGCTTTAAAACAGAGTGGTTTGAATCTTGTGCGTATTTTTTTTCCAGCTGAACTAACCAAGAATAGTTCATTCTGGAAAAATAACTTGACTTTTTCAGAAAAAGTTTAAACTGTTGTGTTACCAATTTCAAACCCCCTAAATGCCAAATGTAATTACTGCATTATGAGATGAAAATAGCATGAAAAACAAGCTGCCTAAATATATGTAGTTTATAGTTACAACTGACCTCTTTATGTATTGAATGAATATATATTAGAAGTATATATGTATGTATAGGAGAAGTCTCTCCAAAGAAAAATATTTAGATGATATATGTTCAGTGTTGTGGTAGGGTTGTATATGCAGGTTCAACAGTTGGATGAAGGAAGAAGTGGAAAAACTATCAACATCTACTGTTTCTGATCTTTGCCCCACTTTCTTCAGTTTCCCAGTTCTTTCACCTGCTAGCAATTTGGCCACATAGTAATAACAAGCTGTGCTTTACGTATTATGGACTCCAGTACTTTTGTTTCCTCACATGCTTTTTATTCTCCTTCTTTCAATAATGTGAAGACATCTTCCCTTGCTCATAAAAAAAACCAAAAAAAAAAACAAAAAAAAAACTGTCAAGAGAATAAAACTTACTCTTGCTGGAATTCAGAATAAGTTTAAAAATATATTTTAACATATCTCACTCAAACGTTATAAATTATTTTTTAGGGTTAACGTTCACAAGAGGTTGGCTTCAATTCCACATTAACTTCGTTGATGTAATCAATGTTACCTTAATAAGGCTATTTCATACTTAAGGTGTTCCTGCAGGCTTTTAGCTGCAGCTCCAAAAACCTCAAATCTCCCACAGAAGAAACTAAATATCTGTCAGCTCTGTGCAGGTGTCCTACTGTAGAGCAGGGTAATGGCACAAGGCACTCCAGCATAGGATTCAGCTGGAGTTCAGCACACTCCCACCCCAGGCTTTACTTGAATCCACTGCCTCCTTGGACTGTAACCCATGCTGAGGCACCTGTCTGAGTCCCACCTGCAGGCCATTTAGATTTGTCATTTGGAAAGGAACACAAATGCTTGATTCCTTACATGAGATAGTTTCCCAAAAGGATAAGTTATTCACAGAAAATAATGGCATCAATACAGAAATTAAAATTTCCAGTGTGTTGGAGTCTAAAGAGCAACATTTTCAGTAGACTCGGAAATCAAAACAATTCTTATTTTTACCAGGACATGTTGCTCCATACCTGCAGAAATCAAAATTATATTATTCTTTTATCATATTTAATACATGGCCAGGTCATTCATGATATATGAAGTAGACTTATTTTAATTTTTTGAGCAGTTGGAATGACTTGTAGGATGTAACAGTAAAGCCTCCTTCTCAGAAGAAACTGTTTAGCAACACCCACACAGATGATCTGCAACAATATATCTGGGGTAGTAAAAAGGTGCAAGTGCTTCTTTTAACATCACTGTGTTACCTGATTTTCTATAATGATTCAAAGACATTTTGCAAACTAATGTACATGCAGATTTCTTTATTTAATGTTTGAAGAAGACATGAAATCCCTTCCAAGCAGTGAGGCAGGTCCTCCCTTTCCATGCTTAGTATTCTTCTCATATACTTGTCCTTTTTGCTCAATTGCTTTAGTGATCTGACTTTTCATCTATTAGATGATTATTTCCAACATGTTAGCATTTGTTATACGTATATATGTTCACTGCATTTTATATATCATGACAGATGGTTTAATTTACATTCACAGAAAGATTTATTAAAATTAATGGTAGGAAATATGTTTATATGTGTTTATGTGAATATTTACACACACTGCAAAGATATGTGTAACACACAAATATTTTGGATAAGATATATTGGGAAAGTTGTGAAAAAGGTTCCTAGACATATGATTTTCTTTTTCTTTCTGTTAATGTTTGGTAAAAAAAATCTATGAGAAAAGGAAAAAGTGACTGGTCAGCAATAATGAATACCTTTTGGTGTCAGAAATTATAGACTAAAAGTGAGATCTGCCAAATGATGAGTTAAAATTTCCAAAGGAAATTAAAACAGAAAGTAAAAAATTTAGCAGCCGTATTAATAACAAAGAGAATGAAGAAAACCAAATGGGATTTCTCTGTCAGGAGAAGGGAACAGACACTAATGGTAATCTGGGTAGAGTCCTGAACTAAATGAACACTTTACTCTGTTTCCAATCTGGGTGATAATGTAGAACAGGTGGGCATAAGGAATAAGAAAAGATGCAGATAATGAATATGTCCTTCTATCTGAGTAGGAAAATCTTGACACACACATGTTTTTGGAACTGGATAATTTCCATTGAAGAATACTGAAAGATTTAGCACATGAAATTGCAACTTAAGAAGCAAAGGAGTTTAATAAATCTATCACATTCAGTACCTGTGACCAGAAATAGGAAATGGGATGCTTATTGGGAGGAGGAAACAAAGGCATCTTGGAGTTATAAAACCTGGAATAGAACTAAAACTCTACGTAGAGTCAGGGAACACATGGAAGAATAGAATTAGAATCATACAGGTAAAAGATAAATGTGAATGAATGCAGCAACAGTGCACCCAAAGTAAACCATGTCACATTAACTGGATTGTTTTCTTTGACAAACTGATTCTGGAAAGTGTGGTAGATGCAATCTGTCATATAATCACAGAATGGTTTGGGTTGGAGGGGACCTTAAGGAGGGGCATCTTCTGCTGGACCAGGTTACTCCAAGCCCCATCCAACCAGTTCGTGAACACTTCCAAGGATGGGGCATCCACAATTTCTATGGGCAACTTGTTCCTGTGCCTCATCACCCTCACAGTAAAGAATGTCATTCTAATATCTCATCTAAACCTATCCTCTTCCAGTTTCAAAATCTTGACCCTCGTTCTCTCTATACATGCCCTTTGTCAAAAGTTCGTCTCCAGTTTTCCTGAGGCCTCTGTTAGGTACTGGAAGGCTACAATTAGGTCACCCTGAAACCTTCTCTGCTCTAGGCTGAGCAATCCCATCTCTCTTAGCCTGTTGTCATGGGAGAGGTGCACCAGCCCTCTGATCATCTCTGTGGTCTCCTCTGGACTTGCTCCAGTAGACCAGTGTCCTTGTAGACTTCAGAAAAATAGCTTATATGGTGCAGAACAAGAAACTGCAAGTTAAACCACAGAAGATAGGCTTTAGAAGAATTCTGTCAGTAAGAAATTGTTAAAACCAGGTATAACTGTTTGAAAGCATAGTTTGGACATTATTAAGTGTTTGTTTTTTCATTTTTTTCCTAGGATTCTGTGTTGGAAAAAATATTTGGTCATATTTTTTAAAACTTTTATGCAAAACTGGAGGCATACTAATAAAAGGCAGAATGGCCTTATCAAAAGCAAACAGGAGAGCAGTAAGGAAGAATGGGACGGACATGAAGATTCCAGCTGGATTTGCTCGGTACCAGAAAATGGAGCTTAAATGATTACTGAATCTTAAGGAGAAGTCCTCTGAAGATCTGAAGACAAGTGAAAGAAAACATTACAATTCATTACCTAATGACAGATCAGAATGGATACATACATACACAATCCATAGGGTAATGCTTTAGGTAGCATTTAGTTGGTTTTAAATGGACAAGGCCTGGTACCAGTGATGCAACTTTCTCCTTAGCCTCTCCTTCCTCCTATGAGTATCCTGTCAGTCCTCAGTCAAATATATTCAAAGAAAGCAAATTCCCAAAATGTGAATGGCGGTAGAGAAGAATAGTTAGAATTACTATCAGAGTAAAAAAAGCTTTGCTTTTTCAGTCAAACAAATTTATTGTGACAGTTAAATATAAATCTATAGATATACCAGTAGGGTAGATATTAGAGAAAGAAAAGAGAATATTAAGTCAACAGAAAAATCTGATGCATTTATACAAACAGTTAAATATATAATCCTAATGGCAGAAAGAAAATAGATTGAATAACAGAGGAGGTCTTAGGCACTATGTAAAATTATTTTTTAAAACATTTCATTCCTTAACTGTTGCAACTCCAAAGATACCAAAAATAAAGTAACTCATGAGAAAAATAAATTAATGTATAACATAATACATTTTTTATCAAAAATCTTCTGGCTAAACATTCCTATTAACATTTTTAAAACATGTAATTAATGAATGGCAAAATATCTGTAAAAATGTCATCCTGTAGTTTCCAGTCTGGATTTAGGAAAAAAAAAATAGAAAATTAAAAGGGAAAAAACCTTAGAGTTAATCAGAAGGCAGGCTTTGTTTATCAGATTAATGATCATATATCAGGTTACCGCATACATTTTCATTACACAAAATTACATCTTCTTAGATTAAAATTAATTATTTCTGATTAATTAAAGTAAAATAATTCTTTAAAAATAAATGGGGCTTCTATTGTTAATGTGTCATTGCTTTTCTTCAGCATTATGACCAAGGCACTATCAGACCAAGGTTTTTTTCTTTAATCTTTAACTATTATGTATTTTTCAATTTAGATGCAGTCATGTCTTCAGTGACAGGAAAAAAAAAAAAAAAAGAGGCGACTATAAAATCTATGGCAGAAAACCACATTTGTATCATAATGGATACAGCAGGGTTTTGCATGTACAAACATAAGAAAGGAAGGAGATGAGAGGAGCAACTGAGACAGGTACTGATCTACCAGGAAGCCAAAAGAGCTGACTGATACAACACACTTGAAAAGTCACTTAATAGAAGTGGTTCCATGTATGCAGTGCTGCAGGGACATGTAACACTGCACTTGGCTGAAATATGTGACACCAAACTTGTCCCTGGAAGAGACTATCAACTGTGGTGTTCTTCCAGCTCTTAGTGGCAGCTAAGTCCCATAATAACAACGCTGTTTGGTTATTTGTATCAGTCATTCCAACACAAACCACTTCAGGGATCTAGCTCACAAATGGTCATTACATTTGGAAAGGAAATTTTTACCACAAAATTAAGCCATAGTCTGCTAACACATCTGCCTGTAAGATAGGGCAAGACTCAGAGCCTGACTGGTAGCATTGCTTAAATTGCGCTTGCTGGGCTTTTAAGTCTCTGATTGCCCCAGGATCTGGCATATCAGTGGGAATGAGAGGTATCAAGCAAGCATAAAGGTTGATCTGAGGACTCTCATTTTATCCAAGTTGCACAAATGCAGTTGAAGGAGCTCTCAAGGAGCAAACAAACTCCAGAAGACAGATGAGAAACATATCAGCCTATCTCTGATGGAAGTTATATAATAGAAATCTGTAAAAGATGCCAAGCAAACCCCATATTTCATGACAATTTTACTTCAAAAATATGGAATAATATTTTGTTCCTCTCATTTAAGCTCAAATTTGCACCTTCTCCAGTGGTTATAATATTTTTTATCCCAGATTACTTCTCAGCTGAAAATCCACATCTCCCCTAAACTTGCCTCCACTTGTCATCTGAGACATCCAGAATAGAAATGCGTCACTAAGATATTCTGAGCCAGACTTCGGATTGCATTTCTAGTTTGGTTACTCCTAGGGCAGAGAAAAAGCTACAAGGGTGTATATTTGTTTTAGGTTTGCTTTTTTAAAAATATTTATATGTTTTAAAATATCAGAAATTACATGCAGATCTTATTTTAGTAGAATTTTGGGAAAAGCCCATTAGTAGAATCGATTTCTGCTTAAATATTCCTGTGTGGTACCAAAAAAAAAAAGGAAGGAGGAAACAAAATCCCCTTACATTCTCCTCAGTGTTTATTCATCCACAGCAGACCACAAGAGAAATATAATATTCAATATCATTAATATAAATTAATACTGAAATGAACAAAGTTTGTGCTCTTATAATTAATGTAGGGCAGAACAAAACTGTTAAGGCATTCATGGAATCACAGCAATGTCAGTACTATGATTTATCACTAGAGAAAGCCGAGAAACAGGTTACAGATATAAGTACTTCAGCTATCCATGTGCCCCACACAGTCCTCTCAGAAAAACTAATCCAGAGAAGCAAGGAAAGGCTCTGTTAAAATATCATGGTTGGGTTTTACTAACATTCTGGAAAAAATTTTAGATGTACATTTATGATGTTTTTGGATGAGATGTAGAGCAATGAGTAAAGCAATCAGAAGAAGTCAAGGGACAGAAAGAGAAATGTCCACCAAAATTACAAACAAATTAGTACTCTCATCAATACCACTGATAAAGTTGAATACATGCCAGATATTTGAAGGAACCCCTCAGCAAGAATTAATTCATATCATATTCAACCGAAATTGCTGCAGTGAAAGTTCTCAAACAGAGAGAATGGAAAAAATATTGTGATTTGCAGCCCAAGCTCTGTTCTTTTATGAGATAATTATGAAAGAGATGGACTCTATACCAGTCTATTTTTTGCAATAAAATTCTAGAAAATCAAGTGCAAATGTTAGGCATACAGCTTGCCCAAAATTATTATTCAGCTTAGTCTTTACAGTATAAAAAAACCCCTACTGACAAGAAGAGCAATAAGAGCAGCAAATACTTTACTTTCTCTTAAGTATTTGTAAGATTGAGCTCTTGATCAAAAATATCTAATTATTAGAGCAAGAGCACACAGTCAGAGAGATCAACACTGTTTACATTTAAATAAACCAAAAAAGTGCCCCAAATAAATCTCCATTTAGATATAAGAAAATGTTCTTCCTAGCTGTTGGATTATAAACAGTATGAGTTTGGAGCATTCATCCTAAAAAGAGATCGTTTAATGGCATTAACACTTTTGTAAAGCCAAGCAGCAATTTCATAATGGCTGAAATATTACATGCTGTTTTTCAACTAGAGTGAATCATTCCCTATGTATTTTAAGTTCCAATAGACTCAACTTGATGAAGTATGTAATTTGAAATTCTTAAGTTTGTAATTTGAATGATTACTTTGTCTCACTGTAAGCTGCTTAGGCTTTTTCATTTATAAAGCTGAAACATTTGGCTACACAAACATGGCATCAACATAACTTGTCATACAATCCTTTGTTTTTTAATCATCTTCTACTGATAATCTAAATGATGATTAGTCTTGTCTCAGTGATTTCTTTGCTCTTCTAATACACATTTGTATTAATCCCCACTACATATTTTGATTTATTCTTAATTTTTTTTTAGAACTAGACCACATTAAAATCCTTCTTAAAAACAATATGATTAGAGAATAACATTTTAAATGTACATGAAATTGTGCAAAAGATTTTGGGAATGCCAGATGTTACACTTAGTGCAGAAAGGCACATTTAAAAATGAAGTGTGGCTTAATGCCATTAGTTGGAAGGACTGAAATTAAAATCTTTGAAGGCTGTAGAAGATTAATACAGAGAGAGAGTAAAGATTACTTTCTTACTGTACTGCACTACATATACCATATACATTTATAATCCTCTTGTCTCAGCATGTACAGAAATTTGGCAATATTTTCTCACCATTTTGCTATCATAAAGTTCTCAGACTTTCTGGAAATTAGTCAGGGATTTTTCTATTGTTTGACATTAAGAAGAGGGCCTGGCAAGCTTTTTCAGTGACACTGTTCAATTGGCAGTGATGTATATCAGAAAATCTAACAAAGTGAGAGGTCTTGAGTCACAAACAAATTTTGGTATACAAGTTTACTACTGGTGAAAAGAGCCAAATTGTGTCAAGGCTTCATGAAGGGCAGTCAGTATGCACAGAGTATTGTATGTCATCCTAAAATGACATTGAATATCCAGTACGTTAAATTGGGTCATTGTGTATGTACTGGATACAAAACTTGCCACAAAATAGAGTTGAGTCTTTCCTAATTTGGCTAGCACAGCTTTGCTGCAACAGTCATGATATGAGTTGTATGAGGAAACACTCTTGACCAGACAGAAAGCTGTAGACCAGTTGATCCAAGGCACTCAGTCTCTATATAGATTACTTTAAGGGCCATCTATCTGAAAAAGTGGCTTTAAACATTGAAGTTATGCTCAGTACACTCAAGTTACTCACAGTAATAGTAATAATGGCAATATTTAAGAGAATTCAAAGGGTGTGCAGAAGGACAGATGCATATGGAGAAAGCAGAGGTACATGGCAAGAGTGAATGCAATACCTACAGTTCAGCAGTAGTCCCCTAGAAAATGAGCCTCTTTGGATTCTAGATTCAGCCAGGAATCAGCAGGTCAGCTCATCTTTAAGCTTTCAAATAATCTGGTGAAGATATATACGCAACCACCTCCATGAAGTAATATTAGCAATCCTCAGCAAAAAGATGAAAAAAACCCAGCAAACTAACCAAACCCCAAATTAGTCTAAAATTGGTGGAGTTGCATAAGCAGAGAGAAAAATGATTTTGCTTTCTCACAAGACCAAGATAAGATGAAGCTTGAACTGTGGGCAAGAGAAAGAAGAAAATGAGCAGTTTTACACTGGAGTTCCACAGGATGATGCCAAGCCAGCAAGCATTAAAGGTGCTTTCAAAGAGCAGGACTGAAGTCAGCTCATTTGTGACAGAAAGAGATTTATACAGTCAATGACAGAAAAGATAAGATTACGAGCAGAGGTGGTAAGGAGACTGTTGTGGTCATTAGACAAGAGAAAGAGAAGGTCAGAGGATTTATTTCAAAATGGAGGGTTCCAGAATAGACAACAAAACACAAAAATAAGGAGTACAGATATACTGCCAACTGAATGACCAGGAAATGAAGGATTAGAAGCAGTAGTTAAAAAGTGAAAGCAAGAAGGAGTATTTAATTTCTGAATGGCTTTCCAGAAAAGCAGAGGCTTATTTACGAAAGAAGACTGCAAGCAAATCAATGAGAAAACATGCACAGAGGTCAAATAAGGGATTTTAGAGGACCTTCTTAAGAGTTTCTTTTCCTAAAAATTGACCAACCTTGACAGTACTTTCATTTTCAAGTCTTTTTTTAGTCTGATAATCCTTCACATTTTTCCCCACAGAAGTAATTGGATTGAAATTTGATTCTTATGCATAAAAGCACAGGCACATACAGATATGGAGGTTTTTGGTAGTGGTTCCACCAGTGAACTGTGTTCTCAGATGGGTTTAAAATAAATATATATTCCCATATTTCTCTACAAAATAAACAGTTTATTGGTGTGAAATTTTAAAAAGGGAATAGCTTTCATGTCTTTAACTTTCCATACAGATATTTTTTCTGTATTTCCTTAACTTTCTGTTTTCCTTTAAATAAGTAACATATTTTTGAATGTATGTTCAGATTGAGGTCTATATCTTTTAGTCATATCTGTCAGGTACAGCTTTCTTTAAGACAGATGTCTCCTACACAAATAAAGAACCTTGAAAAAAAGTATAATGGGGAGTCTTGTTCCTAATTTTTTTTAATTAGAAATTTTGAGCAATTTTCCAATCATTAATAATATTTTAAATGTAAATGCAGACATGTTACCCACGATTTGTCTCTGCTGTGATCAGGAGAGAGGTAAATATGCTCTTGCAGCTGGTCCAAAACCAAACTCACTGAGTAATATGGAGAGGAGGAGGAGCAGTGTGAGTAAGCATCTTGGCAGAGTCAATGGCAAAAGAGCCAAATACCCACAGACTTTACTCAAAGGGCAGAGACTTTGCAGAAGGCTCTGTTCTTCTGGAGCATCATATCCTGTGCCAGATGCATATTTACATATATGTGACAAGGGGTGCTACGGTTTTCATGGCGCTTTTTACCCATGCAAATCCACCCTCAGTTCTGTCTTCCAATTCAGCGTAAGAAAACTGCTAGAACAAAAACCACAGAGGAGAAAAAGGCAGCTTGCTAAAAAGCATTTAACATGCCTTAAATTTTCACAGAGAAATGGGAAGTTCCTCTATTTTACCTCCTCACTTCTCCTTCAAAGAGGTCCATTCCTTAGATATTTTCCTGGTGGCCTTCTCCTCAAGCATCCTCTCCTGGCTCCAGCCAGGGGGACAGGGTTAATTATTGAAGTGTCCAGGAGGAGCAAGGTTAGGACCTGGAGGCTATTCTACAACATCTCATGTCATTGCCAGGAGGGCAGGGAGGTGAAAGGATCCTTTCAGTCTCGAGTAGACTGGTGGAGGGAGCAGTCAGGTCTTGTCAGGGGTGAGCACTCTTGTGCAAATTGTTTACTTCATGCACCCTCTGTCATAAGTATTGTTGATATTACAGCTAATTTTCTTACCTCAGAGCTCTTTCCAGTAAATTGCTCTTATCTCAACCTGTGAATTTTACCTTTTGTGTCTCCAAATCCTGTTTCCATCCCTCCAGAGGAGGAAGGGGTGAGCAGGAGGGGTGATTTCGAGAAAAGCAAGTAATTTGGAGTGTTTCAGTGGGAACACTAAATTGGGGAATACCATTCCCAAACCACAACACATGCTTCAATAGAGCATCCAAGCTTTTCAGACAGTTCCTTCTGCAAACTACAGCAGAACAATTGCTATTTCAAAGATCTTTTCTTAGTAAATTGTCACGATCCGCTTTAACATTAAGGCAGAAATCATGATGGTTTGAGTGATCTCAAGGTGCAAAATAAGAGGCAAACAAGCAAAGGACTATAATTTCGACAAAACAATGAAGCACTTTATTGAGTGCTGATCAAGTCAGTTATGCGATAGAGGGGAGAGAGAGAAAGAGAGCAAAGTAGGAAGAGAAAGAGAGAGAATGGGATATAGCTACCAACGGTGAGACGAAGTCCTCATGGCCCAGCCAATAGACGCGTCTTCTTCTGTGGGGAGATCTCGAGAGTCCCTTTAAAGAGTCACAGTTTTTAAGTCTTTTTTCCAAAGCGAGTGGCCTCTGGCCAAAAGGCAGAGAGATTTATGGGCCATTGTGAGCAAGGCCCGTAGCTGATCAGCATCAGGTATGTGCTGTACCATGACAGTAAACACACACGCTGTACCCACAGCCGTTCTGCCCGAAGCACTGCACTGCAGCAGCAACCATCTCCCCCCTCAGCCAGGCCAGGGTGTGTCTTGTGGGGTCTGTCCCAGTCTCTGTGCTGACGATCGGAAGGTAAAATGAGATCTTCGGGCTGACCCTTACACAGGTGACCAGCACCTTCTATTTAGCATTATGTCCTCTGAAGTGTACTGGTTAGAGAGCCTTCAGAATTTACGAGTCAAACCTGGAAATCATGAGACTTGAGATAATCTCCCAATAAATATTATTAGTAGAGTGGTTACAGTCACTTTATAAAAGTAAGAAAATAAAACAATCTGTGCAGTTGCCTGCTAACATTTTTTACCATACTCTTACCACTTACATTACAGCCGGCTACATAAAAGCCTAAATTTAAATTTGGCTAGTAGCACAGACACTGTTTTCATAAAATATAGAAACTAGCACAACAGCCCCCTGCCTCAACCCAAAAACAAAACAAAAAAACCCCATAAACAGAAATCAAATGTAAATTCAGAAGAAAATAGTCCAATGAGCTAACATAAATATCTATAACATGTTTGAGGAATACTACGGCCTCGAACTTTTACATGATCAAATAATCATGTAGAATCTAGTGCTAGCCCTTATTAATGCACTGGCAATGCAGACAGTTCTTAAAGCAAGGATAAATAATAGTTGCACATCTCTTACATACCAACGAAGTCCAAAAATAGCCCTAGTATAAATTAGGATCTGTTCTAGGATATATGAGCACAGATACTTGTATCTGAGGGCTTTGTACAGATGAATTTACTATTCCATAGACACAGAGCCAGGAGTAACTTTTTGAGGCTGCCAATTTTTCTCCTATGGAGTCTTCTCAGGGCAATGACCTTAATATAAAAAACCATGTATGTAGACACATAATTGAAATGTCAACAGAGCTACTCATGTGCTTAAAGTCAACCGAATGCTTAAGGGTTCTGCTGACCAAGCACTGTATCAGCTTACTACTAATACTCTTTAAAAGTAGTGGTCAGAATCTCTGGTTAAACCTACCTACGTACTGAGATTTTCTGGCTCCTGATCATTCAAATGAAAGCCCAGGAAAGACTAACCAAATGCAGGTGATCTCCTACGGAACAATAATTTTAATCATTCCATTCCACTAAGTTCTTCATAAAACCCACCTATTTCTGTTCAATCACTGACACTTTGCATGTATAGGTAACACCTGAGGTCTTCTAAGAAGGCAAGAAAATTCAACTGAATGAAACCTAAGTGGGTACTAATTCATAGTTCATACTATTCTGTAGAAATTAAAATCATAATGACAAAAGAATATTTACAAAATTTGTGTATCTCTTATGCCAAATTTCTTTGGGGATTTTTCATGAGTGTAAAAAGGCTATTTCTAAAGTAGAAACTTGTCCTCCAGATGTTCTAAAGCAGATGTCCCTCTGCTTTAGTAGAAATTAAAAATTATTAGCAGACATGGCTGAAAAAAAACAAAGATTTCTGTGATATGTTGCAGTGGACCAATCAATACAAATGCAAGTGACTGGAGTCATAAGAAAGACCACTGTATAAGACTACTAAGAAAAACTGCAACTTGAAATATCACAGGAAGCCAAAAAAATGAAACAAAAAAAAAGAGACAGATATATGCTGTCATAGAAACTGATCCTTTCACCTACCAGAGGTCCATTACTTCTTTTGGACTATGTGACTTCATTGTCTATACAAGACAAAGAAGTAATCTTACAAACCTAAAGAATTTATAGAAAGTAATCCAAGTGTGACATTTAAACATATCCCTTCACAAGACTTAGTGTCGTTATCAATTACAAGAAGAAATTGAAGTGCTTCCAAAACTACAGCAAACAGGAACATGTATTTGTCATGTTTTAGGAATATTACTAAGAAAATATTTACAGAGTGAATACCAATAACCCACCAGTTTGCAGTCCTAGGGTAGGACCATATAGAAGAAAAATAAAAAGAGAAAATATAAGTGATAATTCCAGGATACATAAACAGTCTTCCTAACACAGGCACTACTGTCTTTGATGGAAGATTTTAAGGATTTAATTCTGTATAGTAACAGATAAAGCAGAACACAGTAGGATTCTAAAAAGTCTGTGCTGGTCTTATTCCGCCTACTGGAATTGGAAGAAGAGAAAAAAAAATTTAACATAGAACAAAGCACAATACTGAAGTGTGGAGATATTAATATACTGTTTATAAGTGTTACTAAATGCATTTGTTCAACATGTTTTATTTGGTTTCTGCTTAAATTATATTGATTGTAATAAATATCATATTGTGCAATTCTTTTGTCTGTATCAGCACTAAATAATGTAAGAGTTGCCATGAAATAGTCTTATCTTACATTATCTATTTTTTATTTTCTACCTAAAAAATAAGAGCAGACATAATTTCTTTTCAATATTTATGCATATTTATGCATTCATAGCAAGTATAATGGGGATTTTTTTTTAACAAATATTATTTCTTAAGGTGCATCAGGCAATGCATACAATGCATACAACACAAAAATACACTTCAGCACAAGAGCAACATTCAGTTGGTCTTGGTATAAACTTTAGTAAAAGAAAACAATTTTCAATAGACAATATACCATCTGTCTCTAAACCATGTGAAAAGAAAAGCTTTTAAAATCCAGCCGCCGCTAATGTGACATGTTGAAACATTAATCACCCCCTAAGGCCAGTATAATTGTAGCTCCATGTTAATTACCTAACAATTAACAGCAGTAATTTCCAAGGGGCAATCAATGAATTAGCTTGTGATTTTCCCACAGACTTCAGTCCCATACTGCCAGCCTGAATGCATTTCAAACTCTGAACCATGGTTCATCAATGACACTTCTGGTGTATGAAATAAAAATTCATTTGCACCCTCACTAATTAGGCTCAATTATATCCCTATGTGTATTACAAACTCTATTCACTTGCACAAAATCTCTGCCACAGGCATTTTTCTCCATTTAAAATTTCGTTTTCTATTAAATTAGAAGGTCACCTAGCAGGAAAATGTACTAATCAAGATTTTATCACTAACGAATTAAAGGGTTTTAATAAGCAAGTTTAATTAAGTTATCCTAAAAAGTGATAATGGCTATCTCTAATCTATCTGAATGTTTATGCAACTATAGGTGTAGTATATGCAAGGTATGTAGATATTCATGAACTCTGAAAAACATGCCCCCTATACACACAGAAATAATTACAAATGAAAATAGTGTCTTAACATGTTCCCATTATTCTTTTACTTAATTTTTTATTACATTTCTGAGCAAAACTTTATCTAAACTAGTATTTCTGTCTCCTCATTCCTTTAACAATCATTTGATTTGGTGACATGATCCTGAGGTAGACTCAAAGACATCTTGGATGAATAGGATGTTATCACCTCCTACTGTCCATGCATAAACCTGCTCTTGGTATGCAGCAGTGTTAATCTGTTGAGTATTAACTACTAATGTAAATGGACCATGATGTCACCTTCTTAATTGATGTATTAACTTTTATTCTTTAAAGATCAAAATATTAAACACTGGGTTTACATCAAGTAGTATTATGATTTCCTTTTTACTATGTTTATGTTTTGTTAGCATGAAGAAGGGTAAATTTTGTAGCTAATCTGTTCAAGAAGCCAGATTGGAATGAATGAATACATTACCCTTTCCCTCATTAGACTTAATCAGAATTCCAGTAGTATCACCTTTGTTTGTGCAGAGAACAAAAAATGCGAATCCAATGCATTAAATTTGCATCTTTGGTTTCAGGAAAGATATTGCAAATGTGACCTATATTCCACAGGAGACAATGTGCTCAGGTACAAAGTACTACCCCGTTTCTCTCCCAATTATCTTGCTTTTCACAGCCCTTCAGGAGAGGATGGTTTGCTAGGCCAAAAGGAAACAAATCATCCTTGTGTGCTCCTTAAGTGGTTCATTAAAGGGTTGCAGTTCTGAACGAGTAGAAATTCAACATCTGGTCTATAACAAATATGAAATGGGTAGATAACACTTTCCATCCCAGTAGGCATATTTTAGGTTGTGGACAGTCATTTGTGGATTATCACCTTTTTTGGTAGTTGTAATATGAGGTACCTCCAGGTCAGCAGAGATGCCTGTGATGGGCAGCTATGTTCCAGTTTGACAGTCAGATGGTTCTTTAGGTTCTTCTCCTTCTTGTTCCCTCTTTTCCCGAGACACCCTCTTTGTTAAACTATTGCCAAGGGGGTGAGCGAAGCCCTCCTTCTGCTATGCCTGGTCAGCAGGTGCACTCAAATTTAAGTTTGGTTGAAAGTGACATTCCTCTAAATTCAAGCCACTGAAATAAAATTTGAGGATACCTTTGAAAAGGTTTTGTAAGTAGATTCACTCATAGTTTACACCCGTGTCTCTTTTCACTGAGGAAAGGGAGGCACCTTTCATGTCTGCGGTGAAGACCCAGGCTAGGAAAAATCTCACCTCCATTGCATCTTGCTCCCTCTTTGTGAGGGAGAAACTCACTACTGGGGACTACCAGGATGGCTTGATTGCTCCTGTCCTCTGGTAGTATGCAAACCTAAGTCCTGGACTGGGCTCAAGAGGTCTGTGGAGAGGAGCTAGGTCAGAGTGTGTGCATGGGGGTTGGCAGCCTCAGCACAGTGGCAGCTGGGGATATGCCCTGTGCAAGGCTGCAGCTCCATTCCCTGCTCTCCCTGCTACCCTGCAGTGAAATGAGGGTTTGCAGACATCTCTGCAAGAATCACAGAATGGCTTGGGTTGGAAGGGACCTTAGAGATCATCTTGTTCCAACTCCCTGCCTGGGGCAGGGACACTTTCTACTAAACCACATTGCTCCAAGTCCTATCTAACCCAGCCTTGAACTCTTCCAGGGACAGGGCATCCACAGCTTCTCTGGGCAACCCTTTCCAGTGCCTCATCACCCACACAGTAAATAATTTCTTTTTAAAATCTAGTCTTAACCTACCCACTTTCAGCTTAAAGCCATCGCCCCTTGTCCTATTTTACGAGATGTCCTTGTAAGAAGCCCCTCTACAAGAAAATCAGTCTGGGCTGATCTTTCTTCATCCTTTCAGTCAGAGCATGTTCATCCTTAATCAAACACAATGCTGTTGGGGTTGTAACCCACAGTCCCCAGTTTCAATCTCCTTTATTGTTTTAGATGTGTGACAATACTCGTGTTGTTTGGGGTGCTGAGGAGACCATGGACATTTGTCATTCTCTCAGAACCACCCCTTAAAAAAGTTTCCTGCTCTTCAGAAGTGAAACTGAGCCTGAAAAAAACCTCATAAATTAATAATCCTATGCTGTACATCAAGGCCTCATCTGAAAATTTCCTGATGGATATTTTTCTAATATTCCTTTCTTTGGAAACAACAGTGGAGATGTAGAAATCTTCCTCATCAGTCTACTTTAAACTTTAGTTGTGACATCCATTGGAAGAGCCATTAAAATACCTGTTCTTTTTAGAAAAAAAACCCTTGTTGTTCAGATATTGTCCCCTTCACTGGCAGATCACTCAAATCTTCTTAATCTGCCCAAATAATTTTGTGAAGAAATAGATGGACTCACAGTTAAAAATATGTTTCTATGTCTCCTTCTTCCTGGAAGTATGAAACTCTCTTTTCATACTTAAATGGTAATTTAATTGTTTTTACATTTGTAGTCATGATTCCAAATTAAAAATCCTCATATTTGAGTGGTGTGAAAGGTAAGACACTTATTAAGAACTTGCAATCTATAATTTTCAAAATACAATACTTAAACCCATCCCTTGACTTTCTTATGTCAGTGCAAATATGTGAATACTCATTTGTTTTAAGGCTTAAAATGAAAAAAAAAATCTTTTCAAAGCTTCTTTCTCTTGTCACAAAATATAACAGACCACCTTAAGCCATATATGTATATTTGACTTTGCTGTCCATGTTTGAGCTGAAGTTCATCTGGCTAAGTGATGAAGTCCATTGCATCCACATTTCCAACAAGAAGCAAGTCTTCCCACTTGCCGTGAGACTTCCCCAAAGTAACACACCTCAATGGGTAGCTGGGACCATTCTCCATTTAATATGACTATATATTGGTCACCTTCTCTCAATCTACAGTCTTCCTGAGTAGATAGGTAAGACTTTGTTCCTGATTTTGGAAAAAATCCATGAAGTTTCAAGAAAGCATACAAGATTTTATCACCCAGTCCAGAGTTCAGTTGTGCAGAATACACAGCAAGACTAAGGTTTTTGGACAATGACCATACCACTTTTATATGTCCTAGGCTGCAGACTTCTAATTCTTCCCTTTGGAAATCATTCTTTACTATAAAAGATTGCTTTCGTGTTCTTAAAATATTGCCTTTTCTTAGTTTTATCATCATCCATTTAGCATGTGAAAAAGCAGCTAATGTATCATACCTCAGACTCATAGATGTAAGTACAAGCTTTTATCCAGACATGATGAGGCTGAAACTCTAAACCAGTTTCCAGTCATGCTGTCAAAGAAGCCAAAGGAAGCACACTACAAAAAAGTCTCAATCTCTTCCCACTGTGGTGTTGAGCTTTAAAAATATTATGCCAAAAACATAAAAATAGAACATTTTTTCATTGAATTATCTAACACATTTAGGTGACTCCTAAAACAAGGCAGTCAAGAAAATCTAATTAAATTAAACAAAATAGGGAAAAAATTGCAAATGTGTATCGAAACCATGAATTTTCTGAAGAGATGGAATATCTCTTCTCCATCACCAGTGGAATGTTACCAAACAATTTTTTTCCACATAACACATTTTAAGTTTTGAGCTTTCAGAAAAACCCCATCCCAAAGTAGGAAGGAATTCTAAAACTTATTATATTCTTATCACAATATAACGTTTCCATTTATACAGTTTACCCCATAGTGACACATTTAGGTGTTCACCACCACAAAAGCTGACACTTGAAAGGTAAGGAGAGTGTCAGAGCCAGCACACAGAAGGTTCTAATACTTTTCGTCCCAGTTTACAGCAATTATGTGATGTTTCTTAGTTCAGTGGGAAACACAAGAACGTAACAGAGACAGGTGAAGCCACATTCAGCTTTCACACTCAGTATGGAAAAAGTAGAGGCTCTGGGGAAAGACAATCCTCTTTTGAGAGGCACATACTGGTAAAAAACAGAACTGGAGTGGACCAGTGGAGGATCCAAAAGCGATGCAGGCACTCAGATTGGCAGAGTGGTAGTTTATGAGGGAAATCCTCTTAATTAACAGAAGATGGAAAACTGTTTATGCCTGCTGAGCATACACACCCAGTTGCCTTGTGATCAATAGAATCAATATTTCCCAATCTGGGAAGCAAGAGAGGCAAGAGGAGAGACAGAAAAGGGGGGCATGGGCAGAGAGACAGGCCCAAGAATATAACCCTGCTTATGGCATATGAAAATGTAATTGGGAAGAAAAGAGATGCAGATTGATACAAATAGAAGAGCAACTGGCAATATTGTTGAAAAACAGCACTTCTGCCATTTTTCTTGCTTAACTGTAAATTGATCTGTACTAATAACAAAGGAAATTAGATTGAGAAAGTGCCCTCCCAGTTAAAAAAGACAAAACAGAAGGACAAAAATATAAAACTTTTCAGGGATGAACAAGCAACAATGGTAAATGCCTAAGAAACTAGAAAGAGAATAATTTCAATAAGTTCAGAAAAGTATCCAAATATTCTGAGATGCAATCAAAACCAAAATTCAATCCCAATTCCCTTATTCTTATATCAAAGACAAAAATTAAACAGCAGTATGGAACTGACAAACACAGGTATTGAGTTTCACTTAATTCTTTCTAGAAAATACTTTATATTTTCTTGACTGTTTCTAAGTTTAAGACAATAATTTACCATTTCTGTCTTTAACTACATCTTTATGAGTCACAACCATGAGAGAAAATAATTTCTTTCATGTATTTGTCCCAGTAGAAACATTGATTAAACAATATGGAAAACTTGGAAGGAACAAAGAAAATAAAAACAAAATTCTTTTATGAATTTCACACACCACTGAATTCTATAAACTGAAAACATATTTTCTGTCTTCTCAGTCATCTTTCTCCCCCCTCCTTGTTAGAAAGGAGTGAAGAAAAAAATATATTGTCTTTAAACTTCAAAGGATTTCTCCCTTCTGTTATCCTTGAAACATTTTTCAGGTCATCAAAGAGTATTTAGCACTCAACGATTTCTCAATGAAAAAGTCAATTCTTCGGAAAGGAACACTTGTTTCCTATCAGTTTGCTCACCTAGGTGAAAGAATAAATCAAGGAAAATCAGAACTTATACAATAAAAAACACTGTGCAGACTCCAACAGGCATGTACCTAGCATATTTATTATACGTGAATAGTGTACACTGCATTCAGAAGAAAATAAATTGTGAGAATTTTTTTGTATTTTCCTCATCACAACTTGTAATTACATTTTATTTCACTTTCTACAAAAATATCACTATTTCTAGTGCAAAATCTTTACTGATTTTAAGTTTAGTATATATCTGTGTTCATCTACTTCAGTGATATCCAAGAATGGTAATTTAATCAGTGCAGCAATATGTTTCAGGTGGCTTAAATTCTTTATTTCTCTCTCTATTTTACACTTCTAAGAATTTATTTTGCTTGTGCTATTTTTACACAAATTCTGTGAACTTCAGAGAGACATTTCATCAAAGTCTAAGTCTAAAATGAAACAATTTATTAAGGGCATATCCAATGTTTCTTGTAATTTCACTTAGCATAAGTTATCAACAAGTCTTATTAAGTTAAACTTTATTGACTTCCTTAAAACTCAAACATAAGTTTATTTGCATTGTATGTGTACTGTAAATCAGCCCTTGAAATCTTCATGTTAATATCTCAATTACCAGTAGATTGTACAGTAAATCAGCCCTTGAAATCTTCATGTTAATATCTCAATTACCAGTAGATATATTTTCCAACTAATTCACATTTCCAGCAATGGTACATAAACTTATCTTGACTATGCAAATGAATTTTGCTCTTTTCATGAACAACACACTAGGAAATTGAGACATTGGTGTCTGCAGTTACCTTCCACAAAATCAACATTTTACTGCCAAAGACTGTTGCTTGTCAATACAATTTTGAGTGGCCTTTGGACAGTTCTGTTTCTGTGCTTCTAGACAGACTTCAAGGCAAAAATCAACTTTTAAAGATCAGTGTTTTCCACTGTGCACATGTGCATTCTTGAGCATAGATTCACATGTGTCAAAAATCCTTCAATTCTGGTGTAAAGGTGTGCAGGACCTGATTCTCCTACACTGCAACATTTTGGGATATTTAATTTTTTTTTCTCATTTTGTCTTGGGTCATAAGCCAGATTCTCCAAGTGTTTCATATGGAAAGCAAGTTCTGCAGCATAACATAAAAGAGCTTTTAATAAGGCCACTTCCTGGGACTGTGGGAGACCTATATACCACTCTACATTATGGTTTTTATGCAATATTACAGCAACTGTCCCACATTACTTGGCTACTAATTCTTCTTGTTTATGTCTTCATCCACCTCTTGTATTGCAGAAAAAAATTATTAGGCATTATTTCAGTCAAACTTAAGGTCTTCTCTCTGGATGTTGAAGACTGATGTTCTAATCGTCACTTTAAATCAAGTAAAGGAAGGACTTGAACACTTTAGGTTGCACATTCTGTCACACAGTCATTCTTTGTTCTTTCACCTGCCTGAAACCAATAAGTAGGAGATTTTGGTTCATGAGTATGAGTAAGTAAAACATATACATGTATATGTTCAAAACTGGAACATTCCAGTAAAAAGCAAATGCAATTAAGAGTTCTGACTGATCAAGGAAAAAAAAAAGGAAACTCTGTATTTAACATAAGTGGAAACACCACTAATCACAAATCTGGCAAAATTTTAGCTCTAGAGAAGTGTGGTAGGTAGTGAGTATTTGCTATGGACAAGTGAGAAAACAACCTTTAGTAGGAAGAAAGGCAAGGAAAAAAATCAGAAGTCTCAAACTCACAGTAGGTTTAATAAAATCTCAGCATTGTCAATTGGCCAAAAGGAATTCCAGCAAGGTAGGTTAAAGCTTCTTGGATTATTGAAGCCATCCTGTACCAAATAAAATATCATCTCTCAAGCATTACTGATTTTTATCCATTTAGACTCCTCCTTAAAAATCTACCTTTTTCCTCTCTCCCTACAAATCATCACCCTTTGGGAGTGGCTATTCTGGTGGCCACCTGTAAATATATAGGCCACAGTGAGTAACCTAAGTGTGCATCTGTAGTTAATGTTGTTGCATCTTTCACAGTCTTTGCTCCAGGTTCAGCGAAGTCCCAGATTATGAAGTGTGTGGGAGAAGGATGTCTCTGTAATTTTCTGCCTCTGCAGTAGAATAAGGCACCAACGTTTTTGCGGAGTTAGAGGTGTTATCTGAATATACTTGCAATATGCAACGTGCAGTATCCAGTTTGGCAGGCATCGATAGCTTGACATATCTGCTGTGAAAACAAAGAGGAAATATATCAGTCTGTACAATCAGACGAGCATGTGCATTCCTGGGAAACTGAGGAGACAAGCGGGAAAGAGTCACCGTTACTACCCCAGCTTCTACTGGGCTGGGGAGGGGGGGGGGATGGGGGTGGTGGTTAGAGCACTCCAGCATTCCCCACGTGCATTTCTCCTTCAGCAAACAGATTTTGTTCATTTGTTTGAAGCTCTTCACTCCTCTTAGGTTTTCCCTCCTACTAATTTCAGATCTCTCTGACTACTCCATTCACGTCACCTATTCTCTTTAGATACACTTTCACCTGATACTCATTTTCATACACTTATTTTGAGGCTTCCCTGGTAACACAAGCTGCTAAATTCTCATTCAGCTTAGGTGTAAACACCTGCTACAAGTTCCTGAAGCCCATTCTGGTGGAGACTTTTGGCTCACAGTCTCTCAGCAGTGTTCCCCCACACTTCCTAAGAGCACCTTCGTTGTTACAAATCCAATCTCTTACTAAGTTTACATTCCCACCACCTCCTCTATCATTTTGCATTTCTGTTATAGGCACATCACAAACTGCTGGCTACTAAGTTAAATGCAGATGATGGCTTGCCTGTAAATTAGATTTGTGTGTGTAAAACCGATGCTTGTTTACACCCTGGAATGATGCCAAATACTAGCTCAGATGAAACAAAATATTTATGAATTGGATAAACTGGAAACTTACATCTTTATAAGATGTTCAGAGTGGATTCAGGTATAATTTCCCTTGCTCTGCCCCATTCTTCCTAAGGACTAGAAATGCTGTATTTTCTAAAGGACACAGCTCTTTAATTTATACTTAGTAATATTAAAATAAAACTTTAAAACAATCTTTTATGAAAAAAAGTGATCTTAACTATTGTAATTCACATGAATTTAATTACACCAATTTTTAAAAGTAATTTAAATATTGCTTTAAGAGAAGTTGGTTTTTTGCTACCATAATAAAATAACTTGTTTTGTACAAGATACAGAAGAATATAATTTGATCATTTCTTCTGTTAGCCTTTGTTACATAGATTTTTACATAATCATTACTCATAATGTTCTGACAGATAATGCTATTACTAGCGTTACAATCTTTGCTATTATTATAAAAAATCTGGCTTTGTGAAAATTTTAATTTATTAAAATGTAATGAAAGCACATCTAACATGAACCATAATTTATGAAAATTTTAGATGTGCTGCTTGACATTCATGTCATCAGGCTTCAAAAGTTTCACATCTGAAATGTTAAATTACACAGATTTATAAAGATCCCTTTTCAGCATGTTAGCTGGCACTATCTTCTGTAAAATGTATATATTTGGCTTTAAAGAGACAGGCGCATGTAATTTTAATGTCAGCACCAGCATCACCAAAAAGTGCCCTGGCAATCAGTGGAAAGGTTTAATAGGTTTCCTGTCTTGTTCTTAATTTGCTGAAATTACAAAATCAATACTTTCAGTTGTAGCTGCAGCTACCCGTTTTACTGCTTTAAGATAAAGTCTACAATAAAGTAACCTTCACTTTCAATTTGTAGCACAGAACATCAGGGTGTTCTTGGCCACTAACTAGTCTTTCTTTTCCCAGCCTGTATGAGACAGTCTAGGCATGTGATGTTGCCCTTAAAAGGGGAAAGGTGCATTTTATATTAAGCGTAGCTCTCATCAGTGACTTGGTTTGTTTAT
This sequence comes from Bombycilla garrulus, assembly GCA_013400315.1. NCBI lineage: Eukaryota > Metazoa > Chordata > Aves > Passeriformes > Bombycillidae > Bombycilla > Bombycilla garrulus. The sequence continues at coordinate 938,332 of VXBU01031731.1, read as the reverse complement.
TTTTTAACATCTCAGTCTACTCTCTCCCAAAGTCACCTCTGCACGGATTGTTCATTATTTCCCTGTTTCACTGTGTTGATATTCTATACTACATAAATAAGTGATTGGTTTTGAAATGGCCTAATCTTTGTTTTCCTCCATAGCCTCCCTTTATGACAAAGGAGCATATTTTTCTGCTGCAGCTAAAAAAGGAAATTTTCCATAGTTAGTCACATTTTTAATAGTGAACATCATCACTGGATATGCAAAAGGCCTCTGAAAGGATCAGATCAACACCACTGGAGAGGTCAAGCTCTTGCACAGAGCAAGAAGGAAGAAAACAATAAATAAATACCCTTCCATGGGCCTCTCTACTACGCCTCCCGGCTCTTTAATGATAGAAGTGAAAAAACATATCTTTACACAATCATTTAGTCTTCCAACTCAAGTCCAACCTTTCCAGTGAGTATTCTGCACTCAGAAATTAAAGTTGTAGGATGACATTTTGACCCTCTTATCCCTGTTTCACAAGCTATTAAATTTTTTTAAATGTGGGGTTTTTTGTTTTTGTTTTTCTCTGATAACTCTTTTCCTGAAATACTTTCAGCATATAAGCTCTCTTCATCACTTAGCTGAGCAATATTCTGGAGCTATTAGCACTGGAGAAGGGCCTTGGCTTGGTCCTCTTCTAGTGAAACAATAATAAAGAATCTTAAGCTGCTGCTCACAAAAGAATGCAGCATAAGATGTCTCACTGCTTTCCACTGATGCAAAATGTATTCATACCAAGGAAAAAGAGCTCTCAACACCTGCTACCCCAAATGTTAATGAATACACACACACATGCACATACACACTCACACGTGCATGTTATGATTCTTTCTTCTCAGCCACAGCAATTTCAAATTGGAAATTTTACTCATAAACAGCTCATGATGGAGTAAGGACACTGTAAAACAGAAAGCACAGTTCATCACCAAGGAATACAGCTGATCACATGAGGAAAACAGAGCCTCCAAATGCCACAGCTCCCTTGCTTCATGCTTTACATTTTTAACTAGCTGCTCAAGGTAAAAGCTTGCTATTTATCTTGTGATATACTCTCTGTAAATGAAAATTCAGAGTAGATCTAGAAACAATATTGCACCAAAGGAAACAAAAGCATTTGTCTCTAAACAAGTCAAGAGAAATGCCTAATGATTCAATGAAGATCACTTGTGTCACTTATGTTTGTTTTGATTGGTCCTCCAGTGTTTACAGCACTCAACTCAGCAGGCTCAGAACCCCAAATCTATATTTAATTTAAAAGCATTGCACCATCACTCAAATCTTTCAGCAGCCTCACTACAGTCTAAAGAACAAGGGCAGAGGGACTTGTTTTCATGGAGCACTTTTACATGCTCCAAGGGATTGCAAAATAGTTTTAAACAAATTACATCAAGATATAAAGGAAATGAAGATTTTCTTTTTTGTGTAACAATTTTCCAGTACTTGTAGGATTTTTTGCCTATATGAAATTCTGTCAATTTTCAGGTGTTCTCAGCAAGAGATTATATTGCAAGACAAGATACAATATTCCAAAAGCAGATTTAAACTGCAAAAGAAGAGGAATATTAGAAAACTTAATTTTTATCAGAGCTAATATAATAATCAGAAAACATAACATATTAAAGACAGCCATTGCTATAACACTGAAAGCTTTTTAAAAATTCACAACAGTTCAGAGAATTAAATAGAATAAAATAAATAATCAGTGGACATTTGAGGGCCCAGTCCTTTCAGATGCAGAAACCAAAGTTTTACAAAGATAACTAGCTGAAGGGAAAAAAACGCAAGTCCCCATTTAAGCATACAGAGGTAGTCTTAAAACACGACACAGGTAGTCTTAAAACATGTCTGGCTTGTCAAAGGGAATGAGCCCTCAGCTTCTATTAAAACCAGCCAGGGTAGCATCCCGTTGCTGTTTTGCACAACCAGCGCTGATGCAAATGGAGAGTTACTAATGTTGTATGCACAGTGTCAAAGAGCAGCAAAGCTTCCCGCTGTAACCATGGTGGTAGCATGCATCAGCGCAGCATTACTGCAGTGGTTTTCAATCCTTGTCAGCCTGCTGGTGTAAAAGTCTCTAACTAAATTTAGGGGTCTCTCCAGGGAAAGGAAGCAGAGATAGAGGAGAGTTTCGAAAACTAGGCATGTTTTATCTATGTTTACTATCCAAGTTTTCCCAACATGCCACGAGGTTTACTGGGGAACCTGTTATCTTGTTTGAAAATGTAGGACATTTTTACGTTTTTTACATTCACCCTACCTTATCATCTCCCTTTGTGGTGGCTGCTAGCCTAGAATTGCTGCCCCTGTCCCTAGCTGGGCCATTCCAGGTATGAAGTTTGATCAAAGCCTGTCAGAAAAGTTGTCTGCAGATGCTACTCACTGTGCAGCATGTTTCCTCCTCAGTGGCTCAGTCATTTGTAGGACCCTGGGCATGAGGACGTGCTGCTTTGCAGACACATGCAGCTAATAAGCCTGTCCAGCTCTTCTCCAGCTAAGATCAGAGTGAGGCCAAATTTGCAGCACCGACCCCCAGTTCCCTCAGACAGGAGGAGAAGGCAGTGTTTTAGGAGAGGGTATCCAGAGGCTCCAGCACTAGGCAGTCTCCAGCCTGCAGGAAAATGCAGAAAGGGAAGGAGAGCAGACCGAAATTATCTTCAACCCTGGAAAAAGGAGACAGGCTTGTAATAGTTTTCTTCCCCTTACCAGAAACATTTGTCCAGCATCTGTGTTTCTTTCAACCCTGTTGTGCTTCTCAGCAGACAGGGTAATTTGACCCAGAGGATTTTGGCTATCTAAGCTATGCTTAATCATTTGGCCCCATTACATCACTACAAAACAGTTCAAAATAGAGAGCTCCTTTTAATAGATTTCTTGCTTCAGTTAACAAAAATTATTCAAACTTCAGTTTTAGCTGAGCTTATTAAAGCAGGACTGTGTTTAAGTTATAGTAATTGTCAATAAAGTCCTTTATAGCAGATTTAACTCAGCATATTTTAGACCTTGCCAATTTGAGACAGTTTCCATAAAAAAGGAGAACAGCAATGTTACAGAGTGATAACTCAAAAATGGAAAAAAGGAATTATTTAGCATAAAAGGAATTATTTAGCATAGTAAAAGGAGGTATAACTAGGAGTAATGGGAGGAAATTAATAAAGTGAATATATCAGTAGGGGAAAAAGAAAAACCTGACTGTGAGTTAACCAATAGAAAAATCTCCCCGGAGAGCAAAGAGTAGCCCGTTGCTAGCCAATTTTAAAATAACTGGCCAAAACACTACCAAATAAATAAACAGGCTTTAAATAATTTTGTAACCATATAGACAGAAGACTAGGTTACCATTCTGTTCCCTGCTTCTAGATTTTATGAAAGTGAGCAAGTAAATTGAGGTTTCTGATTGACAAATCTAATGAAATTCAGCATTCTGGCTGCTGAGATGTAATTGCACAGCTTTTATCTTTGCCAGCATCAGAAGTTGAGAAAAAAAAAGAAGAAAGGAAAAATGTTTGGTTCATGTATTGTGGTTTGGTTGTTTTTTTCCTCTTAATTGAAATTAATTTTGTTGACCTGAGTTAATTGAGTTATCTAGTAAAAATTTGCTCCTGGAGTGACAACAAAAATTGTACTAAAAATGCTTCATAACAAGAAATTAAATTGTGATTTTTAAAATAAATAATTTGCAATGGTAGAACAAAGCAGGAAAGCCAAAATGCTCTTACATAGATACCTCAAAATTATACCAAAATACGATGATTTCTGAAAAATCAGAATAAAAATTAACATCCTTCTGAACTCCTTGTTTTGGAAAACATTATACAAAACACTGTATTTATTAAAGTAATTAAGGCAACAGAAATGTGGTTTTGGGGTTTAATATTATTTTACAATTTTTGTAAACATACTGAAAAATAAATTAACAGTGAAGACTAATAGCAAGTTTGCAGGCATGAAACAAGCTATCCCATACCAATTAGACAGCAATACCTGTTCAATAAAAAGGATTAGACTGTTCCCTCAGTGTTGGGCTTTTTTTGTTAGGATAAAACTTTTGAGTTATTCAATGTCTGCAGTAAAATTTAGAAACTGTGTTAATTGAATGTGTGATTGAAATTAAAAAAATGTAAATCCTCTGAATAGTTTTTTTATATTTATGACTATCATATGTTTTGACACAGAGAAATAAAATAATCAACAGATTTAGTTTTAGCATCATTACATGTCAAAACATGAGAACAATATTTTTTTAAATATTGTTACAGTGTACGAACAGTTTATACTTCTTTGAGATTTTAAAATACTTTTTCTTTATGTTTACAGTCCTACTTACAAATTTATAGCAACATGCCATAAACCCTTGTATCTAATTATTTTTTAATCACATCTTCTGACACACATGATTTCAGTTTTATTTACAATGAAAACAGAAATCACATCAGCAACTCTGACAGACTTGGACCAAACCAATGTTAATCTGCACAGCTGTGATTTTTTAGAATTACAAGTTTCAGTTTACTTTTGCTGTTGTTTGGACTTGCTATGAGTGCATTATGAAATTAGTGGGGTTGGAACATATTTTTTCTTATTCTCATTATATAAGTTCAAGTACTTATACTAAAACGAGTGCTCATCATATATTTGTGCTTTATTTTTAAGAACCAAAAAGTGTATTTCTATAAAACAAATGACTGCAGAACTTCTCTGTATACCAGAAATACTTATAGTACACCACATAAATATGGATGTTATTATTTAGCAGTTTTAAATACAATATTTAGCATGTAAAATTATGTTTTTGAGTGTGATTAATAATGCTGAAAGATTAAGACATTGATATGTGGGGTTAGTTTTATGATTTTTTTTCCTATTAAAATCAAAGTATGGTGTACATCAGTTCTGTTTAAATATGTAAAATAAAGAAATAGATTTTTAGGTCTTCCTGGGTGTTATTTAATTTAGTGTAGAATTTCAAAGTACTCTAGCCTTAGCATGTAAATACACACAGCTAAAAAAAAAACCTAAACAAACAAATTACAAAGGAAAAACATCAACCCAACATTAAGTAAGTTCATGTAGTTTGAGATCAGAGGGGTTTTTGTTAGGCATAAAATAGAATGATTTCCTAAACTGATCCTCCCCAGTAATGTTGCCAATTTGCAAGTTATAAATAAGAAACTGGAGTAACAAATAGTAGTCATGTTGCAACTAAAAGCTTATGACTGTATCATAAAAATATTTACATCCTTGCTATTTTTACATTTAACATCTCTATTCAAATATGCTTGAGCATTTCAGGGTGAAATTATCAAAAAATAAAAATAAAATTGCTGTTTAAATCTGAGCACCCCTCAGAAATGATTCAGAGCAAAGTTGTGTTTGCCTCGTGCTGTGACTCCCCTTTTACCCTGAGCGATTCACGCTTGTAAAACACGTGGAGGGCGAGGTGGGAGTTGGAAGTACCCTGGGAACACAGCACCTTTTCTATCTCCAGCTGCCAGGACCTGCTAACAGGGCTAGTGTGTTCCTGCACATCCAAATAAACTTCAGTAACCATTCACCCCTTCGGCTTACAGGTAACCAGCATGTCTGGAGATAGGGTGTATTTTCATATGGATATGCGTGCACACAGCCATCACAATGCCAAATTCAATAAGTTGTAAAAAAATTCGAAGGAAGAAAGGTTGCTGTATAAGCAGAACAACCTGCTTCCTCAAAAAAAGGTAGTATCAGTGCATGTACTCTCTTCAGACATGTTTGAAATTCAATACTTTTATCGCTTCACTTATATCTACCTGGCAAACAATGCAACAAGTCTCTGGAAGCTGATTTTTAAAAATATTTGATTATTTTTCTGGTATGTAAAATCTCACAACTTCAGAACTGAGTTATCTTACAACAAGAACATCATAAAATGCAGCAAGGAAATTTTAGACAATATCATATACATTTAATTTTAAATAACTATTTAGAGAGAGATAAATTATCTCACAAATGCCTCATATTTTAATAATATGCTTTCACAGATTAATTTCGGAAAAAATGTGTCCTGTAAGTAATCTTTCCTTCAGTATTTAAGGAAAAGCCAGTATTGTAATAGTCTTCCACAACTCCTCCTTTCACTTAGTTTTCTTAATTTGGTTCTGCTCATTTCCCTTTGCTTCTTCTTTTCCTGCATTCTTTGTATTTTAACATGTGTAGATTACAAGAAAATCATATTTAGAGCCATGTTTTCTAATCCTTTTCATTTCTAAAAATCATATACTTGGGAAAAATCATATTATCACAAATCACATCCTTCTGGAAAGTGACAAAACCCAAAAGCTTTTTCAGTAGGTACTGTTTCAGCACCTTACCCCTGGCCAAGACAGTAGAGAAGGAGATCTTTTACAAGACAGTTTAGTCACTCCATACCGTGTCAAGTATTTGGAACAGAAAAACAGTGAGACTAAAAAGCAAAGCCTTAGGTCTTTATCTTTTTTCTCCTTCCTAAGATCTGCTACTTATTAGCGTTTTTTTGATACTACACACTAAGTTTTACCCCAAAAAACAAAAGCAGTCATAAATGTTTGCCTCAGCTACAGTAGCTCTGTGCTGTGCAAAACAAAAATACACCTTAAATCTTATTTACCTATCAATTTAGTATCTTATCTGTAGATGTAAGAAAATATGCTCTTCCCATTTGAGTTATGCTTTGGTTTAATCACATATAAGTGATATCTTTATTGCTGATGCCAAATTTTGCAACTGAGCTTTTCCTTTTCTGTAGTGCTGTAAGATTCAGAAGGCAAACCACGCACCGGTTCTAACGAAACAGCGTAATAGGGATGGAGGAGAGAAGCAATTTGGAGTCTATAGGAAGGTTACCGTAAAATTTACATTTTCCATAAAATATAAGTAGCCACCATTTTGCTGTAATCCCAGAGCAGCAACGAAATGGTGGTACAGAAAACTACCCTATCAGGCACATTTCATCATTGCTTCTATCCATCACTATCTTCTTTCTCGAGCATGATTATCATTTATTCTCCTTCTTACAAGCAACATCCTACTTTTAAACAAAAAATTGATACCATAGTAAATAGATAAGGTGTAATTATCAAACTAAGACTACATGCTGTACAGGTCCTCTCCCCCTCACCCCACTTCAAACTGCAAAAAAGTACTGCGTAGTGTTTCTATCACACACTGATGAACACATCCCTTGGAACTGCTACTGTATGAAAGCTGTATCCTAGAGGTAGAGCACATGGTATGGAATATGGCTGCTGCATTGGTCAGTATGTATTTTAATTATTATATGATGAGATATACATAAGTAACACTCAGAAGACCAAAATGGTTTAAACAAATTGTTTTTGATTGTAATGTACAATGTTGCATTTTGTGAAACATTTTATATTTAAATGAATATATGTATATTGGCACACTCAGTTTAGAAATGTATAATAAGGCATCAAAATTGATAAGCAATGCTATATTTTCTTTCTTTTTTTTTTTTTTTCACGTTTTGCTATTGCATGCTTTTCAGGTGTGGAAAGGATTGTACATAAAGAGGGAAACAGTATTTGTGTATTGCTGCAGGTCTGTTCTGTTATACTGGGCTATACAGACAAAAAGAATTCATAAAGTTTATCCTGTAATTTCTAAAGAAGCACTTTGTGTTATAAGCTTTACTAACAAGGTCCTAAATTTATAAATTTGTAATAAACCAGAAAAGAATATTCTGTAATACATTTTCTAAAATGTGCTTGTTGTTTATTACCATAAATATGTAATATGAAGTTAATATGGGTCAAATTTTCAAATACAGCAATTAGTAGGAAGATGTTCTTGTTTTTCTGACACAAGTTGAATATTTTAGATTTCAATAACATGTCATAATTAATAAATAAGAAAGCATAAAACTGTGGGGGTTTTAGGTGATAGTGGATACTGAATTTAATTTTTTTAGGAGAACTTTTCAAAAAAATCCTTAATGATATGAAATTTGTATGTACAAATCTGCAATTATGTACAAGTAAAACAAACGTCCTGTTCCTTCCTAAGTACTCCCATTCTTTTCCAATACGGAGCAAAGAGTATTTAGGTAACACTGCCACCTATTGCTTGAAGGCCATAGTGACTAAAATCTGGTCCAGATTTTTTATCACTCATCATTGCTCGTTTTGACTACTATGCTTTCATTATTTCTAACAACTGGATGAGACTTTCATGTTCTTTCATATAACAAATAATAAGCATCTGCCTTCAGTACTATGACTATAATTTATCTAGAATCAATGAAAGCTTAAAAGACTTTCAATATCGATAAAATTAAGTTTCAGAAAAAAAAATCAATTTCAAACAAAAAACTTATCCACAAAAGGAACAAAAAGAAGATTCTTCAGGTTATAGCATAGAAAGTATTGCAAAATCCTTTTTTTTTTTTTTTTTTTAAATATAACTGTCTATGTCTGCTGGNAAAAAAAAAAAGATTTTTCAGGTTATAGCAAAGAAAGTATTGCAAAATCCTTCCTTTTTTTTTTTGTTAAATATAAGTTTTCTGATAAAATCAAAAAAAAGCAAAATACTTGTTAGCATTTTGCAAGTGGATAAGCAAATACTCAAATTGTAAACATACATCTGCAGGTCTTTTAAGGACACAGCCTTAGAAGCATGAAAATAAGTCAGTATAAGATCAGACTTAATTCTTTTCAGTAAATAATTCTGTTTTCCAGACAACGATCAAAAAACCACTAATTCCACATCTAAACAAGAGTCGTGCTGTAAGAATAACCTCTGTAAGCTTGGGGGGGTAAAAAAAAAAGAGAGAGAGAAAGAAAAGTACTTCCACTTCCTTAAAAGAAATAGTGAGAAAAATATATTTGATTATACTAAGGAAAGTCATATGAATCAATCAGGAAGATAACGCTGGTTATATAAACTGTATAATATAAGTACTGTCTAGGTTAATTTACAGCAATATAGAAAGATTATTTAGTTTAGGAGAAAATTTATTGTTGAAAGGCTCTTTTTTATCCTTAATGTATTGCTCAGTCTGCATGTATAAAATAAGCTGACTTTAGTTCTTCACTACAGGGAAGTAGCTATATATTGTATAAAATCCCTTATATTCTCTTCTATTATTAAAGGAAAACGTACAAATCCATTGTTCTTGTGTCCAAAAATGTTCAGAGTTACTATGCAGAATGCTGACATTAAATGCTACATTAAAATATTTCACTAAGAGTCCAGTTCAATTTCTAAGATTTGTGAAATTTTAAGACAGATGGATGCACTCAGGAAGAGCAAAAATATAATATATTTTAAAAAATAAAATTGGTTTTGTTTTAGTTTTGCTTAGTTAGTTTGTCTGTTTGTTTGTTTTGAGGTAGAGGGGCTCTGCTTGGTTTTTTTGTGGTTTAGTTGCTTGTTTTTTTTCACCTATATGCAGGTATTTTAAATCTCAAATATTTAAAATGTCCATGGCAGCAGAGAGAGTATTTATACAAACAGAAAGAATCTATATGACGGTTAAATTCCTTATAGACAATTTTTTTTTCCTGTAATTATAACTACATCCTTTCAGAACTCAAAAGCAACATAAAACAAGACTTGTTCTTGCAGTTAGGTATTCCTAATCTTTTCCTCAGTCTTATGGTTTTACCCCATGACATTTTTAAACATTTCTCTCCTGCTAGAAGGTTACCTCTCAAAACAGTCAGCTCTCACAGCAAAGCAGTATCCAGAGCTAATGTCAGAGAGGAATGACTGAAGACAAATAGATCTCTATACATCTATTTTCATCGTTCTTGTTATTTTTCTTATTTCTACACTTTCAATTCTAATAACAATGCATGATTCTCACACTGGTGAAAAAAAACATGAACTTTGTTTTCTCTTTTTTACTTCCTTAAATAAAATGAATATTCAAGACCTAGAAATGTTATGTATTAAAGGAAAAATTTGGGTATTTTTCAGATTTCATTAAATGTTTATGTACCTAAAACAATTTAATACCAGAATATTCAACCTTAAATTTACTCAGCTTAGTACAGTTGAATGAATTATTAATGACCTAATTGCTAAACATTGATTTGTAATATAATTACTTGTTTAATGCACCATTTTATGTAAATATCTGACCAAAACCTAAAAGTGTTGTGCTTTTAATAAATTTTCTTTGATGAAATACACCACTTCTATATATTCACATACAAAAATATGTCCTCGTTTTCTCCTTTTGCAAACTTTCTCTTGGGAACTGTAATATGTTTCCTAAACAAATGTTTTGTGGCATCAAAAGTTTGCCAGCATATTTTCCCCACCTCCTTTACTACCTAAATTCTGACATGACCAGACATACATTTCATATCAGAAAAAGAAATTAACTTAAAAGAATATTCAAAATATATAAGGAGAAGAAGCAAAAAAAAAA
>VXBU01031731.1:874911-922664 GCA_013400315.1 Bombycilla garrulus | reverse complement strand
AAAAAACCCAAAACAAAAAAAAACCCCAAAAAAGTTATAATAAAAGCTAGGAATTCCAAAGCTGTTTCCAAGAACCAATATATCATCCCTGGTAGCAATCCAAAGGAGCCACTGGTACAAAAGACTCAGGCATGTTTCTGCATGGACACAAGAGAAAAGGGAAAATAAGATAAAGCCTCAGATACTTCAGCAGCAATATTCAGTAGTGATCTCTATTTTCTTTGAAACTTTCTGTGAGTCTTAAAATCTTAGTTCACTCTTCGTTAAATGGGGAAGATAGTACCCCTCTCCGTTCCTTACTGCAAAGTTGCCAGCCAAGATTTATTCACACCTGTGTAATGTGGTGAGGAACTAAATACAAATGTCTAGATAAATACATACAGAAGAGACAATTGGACACACATGTAAAATGTCATCCCCAAAACAATCTGCATGGCTAGCTTTGGGAACTACTGAGTGGGGACAAGTGAGGTTGAGAGGCTGTTTGAACCCAACCCAAATCACAGGGGTTGCCAATGGCAACCACTGTAACTTATGTCTGCTATTAACCTTCCAAATGCCTACAAAGCTGAAGAAACTGTACACTTCGAAGTCCACACTTGTCCATCAATTACACAAAGTCCTAACATGAAAAGCAAGTTTTGATGCAACACTTTCTATTTTTCACCAGAGATTTTATTTCTATTGTTTCCAGCTCTAAAGGATTCTGCAAAAGTGCATATGAAGTATCAGAAATTTATAAAGCCATTTCAGAGACAACAGTTTTTTGCCATATTTTGGGTTCTATCACTCCACTAAAGGAAACATTTCTACATGTTAACAGCCATCTGCTTCCTCAAAACATTACCGTGAAATAGAGAAGGTAAAAAGTAAAAAAAGGTTGCTTGCCTCAGATTACAGAGCCTTTTTGCTGGTTTGATGGCAGATCAATTAATCAGAAAAAAAAAAAAAAAAAGTGAAAAATCAATTTAATAGCATTCTTTTTTAATCAGGGTTTCAGATTATCATGCAATGTCCAGGCACATAATGAAATGTTCATTTTGTCTAGTTTTTTGGAGGAACCACTACCACAATCTTTTTTTTGTCTTTTATGACTTCCATTTTCAGTGCTGATTCTGTACTTTGCTTCCAATTATTTTAAGCCTGACGAGATTTCTAGCAAGCCTTACTAAAAGGCAAAAATACAGGAACTTCAGAATTGCAAGCACTCTCAACACAATTCCCAGGCAGTTTCAGTGGATGCAGTTAACTGAAATGAACAATATACACTGAGTCATGCCCACAGTGACTTCCAACATATATTTCTAAATCTAAAATTCTCAATTTCCCTAAATACACATTTTAGCATCTTTTCCATATAGGAAACTTAACTCTTTTGCATGGTTGTCTGGTCTGCAATTTAAATTTCATAGCTACAGATCTTTTTGTCAAAGGCGTAATTCTTTAATAAACATAGAATAAATACAAATTTGAATTATTAAATAAATGTGTACAAGGATACATGACTCTACATGTTCTTATGATGTATGTATAGTATAGTATATATCAAAACATAAAGAAAAAATAATTTCTATACCCACAGTATCAACCCAATTTTTATGATTTTCCCCCACTGCTTTTAAATGCTTCTTATTGTGTAAGGACTCTTGAAGAGCAATAGATATATTTATATTTTTAAAATGATACCTGACTTACGAATTCACATAATCATTCAATAAAAATTAAGCTACCCAAAAGTAACATCCTCAGATGTTCAAAAAGCCCTGCAAACCAAAAACACTAGGAGAAAGAGAGACAGAGATCAGGAAACAGATTTAAATTCATCTTAGGAACTTAATATTTCGCAGAACATCACAGCACAAAATTTGCTGAAACCCCTGCTACATCCAAGACTTTAAATCCTTGTGCAGCATGTTTGTTATAGTCCTTCAAACTGCGGTCAACAAATCTGCATAGAAAATTCTGTTATGAACTGCACTAATATGCAACATCCAACAAACTTGCCACCTGTTTTCTCCTTCTGTGCCATTTCTCTGACATCTGGGAAAGTAACATAAGGCTAATAATATTAGCAGAATCAGTTGCATAATTATGCAGTTATCACCCATGTTAGGAAAACACATTTTGTTCCTATTCTAGGTCAAGTCATTATGAAAATTTGTACGCTTGACTAGCAGAATAATTTGTAGAATGTTGTTTGCCCTGACATTTTGCTATCATAGTAACTCTAAAAGCCTGTTAAACTTCACAATTACGTTTCAGCTCCTGGGTGCCATTGGACAGGTCATAAGAAGCAGACAGGTGAGTGGTGAGTCTGTATTTCAACCCTGGCAAAGGAAGCATTCCCGAAGCTGTTGTCTCCTTGGTAGGTGTTCAAATGACCTTTCAGCAGTGGACTGGCACAAAGTAATGGTCAATAACAGTGGTTTCCTGTAGGGAAGCTTCCCAATCTGTCACCATTTTCTGGTTTCTGGAGCTGAGAGATCCTTATAAGTAATTTTCAGGAAGTGGGACAAAATCAGAAATTGGATGCAAATCCTTGGTCCAGTATGTTAAATCTGTGTGAGAGATTCCACAGCTCTGCTTTACAGCTGAGACCAACATGGATACCCTGGTTTGTACTTTAAATAAGCACCATGAAAATGCACGTGGTTTTACACTATTAAGTGGTATCTAGAATGTTATTGTACGTTATTATAAACAAAATACAGGAATGTCACAGCTGACTAAATTCCTATCAATTATGAACTTAATTTTTACACACATTTAATACTTATCTCATTTCAGACTTTTCTATACTGAGAAATTTTCTTTTAAAGAAAAATGGTTTATACAGTTCACTTCCTGCCATAATCAAGGTCTTTCTAACCTGATATCTGAAGGTTATGCTTCAGTGAATAATTCAGTAGGTTAGTGAAACTGTGGCAGCAAAGAAAGTGCTAATCTTAGATGGAAGCTGTGCGGGATATTAAGAAACAATTGCAAAAAGTGACATATTTAATAGAGAAAGATTACTCTGTGCTACATCTATTTAATTTGAATTGAATAAATTTTGCCAGTATTTTATGAGATGCAGTCTGCAAATTATGTGAAACTTCATAGTGTCACTGAAGTCTAGAGGAAAGAATAAAGGATTTTTTCTCCCTCAACCATTTTATGAGTATTGTGATTTTTGAGGACTTCTCACTCTTTCAAAAGAAATTTCAAAGGAACTGAAGAATCATTCACTGCAGGACTTTATTAATTTGAATTAAGGAAGAAGAAAGGGTAGTAAAAGGTGATAGTACTGAAAGATAAATAACAGGAGGCAATAGAAGGATCTGGTGTAATGAGACTTCTTGAAATAACTGAATTCCTTCTGGACGGTGACTGAGTGAGGCTGTATATGTTCTCAATCTTTCAGGGAAAATTTAGTTGATCTAGCTGAGACAAGTCTGAAAGTATGAGTAAATGCAAGTGTGAAAAATGATAGGGGGCAGTTTTTTACCCTTAATCACTAAACAGATCCTTAATGCAAAGGCAGTCCTGACAAAAATAATTTAAGTATATGTTCATATGATTCCTTGTATGGGTCAGTGGAATAGGAATATGAAGCTACTACTAAAAATATTAAACTCATACTAAGTCATTTTAGAGGTAAAAATTATTTTAAAACCCTGTTCTTTTTTCTTTTTCAGTTTTTCATACAAACATATATACTCTTTTCCTTTATATTATTGGCTTGGTGCAATAATTTACAGGACTATTAACAAGTTATACAAGGTGTATCTCCTTGAGATATTCTTAAAAAACATTAAGTAATTATTAATTATATGTGGATTTTTTAATAGAGGATTGCAACTTTTCTTTTTTTCAAACTTTCTCTATTTTATTTTTAAGTAGATGATAGACAAACAAATTATCTCTTTGGAAAATTCATTGGGAAGTTAAGTTTTGCAAGCTGTTGGTTCTGAACATGGACGTTTTCATATTTTCTGTTTCTCTATAAGGTCACATTAAAAACTGAGAAGAGACAATAATCCCTTCCCCTGCACTCTTCTTCCCTCTAAGTGCAAGAATGGTAAAACCATTGGAAGTCCATACTGCAGGCAAAATTGTTCTCTCTGATCTGCATGGTGGATCCGGTATTTCCAATGGGAATTCTGAGCTGTGTGAATAAAGACACAAATTTCTTAACACCAATTTCTACTTTGCCCATTCATAATCCCTTTTGTCTGCTCCAAACAGATTAAAAGGACAAAAACACAGATCTACTGCGCACCTCAGAGAAAAAAATCTCTTGTATGCATGATTAACCTTATACTGAGCAATTCATATACGAGCAGGAGTGGAAATAGGATATGGGGCATTTCACCTGTGCTAGAGGTTACCAGATCAAGTCTAGTGTGGGTCACTGGCAACCTTAAGATATTACAGACTACTGGATGGTCTGTGACCCACATGAAATGAGCTGGAATTACTTAAATTCATGGAAATTTTTCTGGGTGACAAAAAAACCTACAAAACTCATTCAGGGCAAGCAACCTTCCCAGTAATATTAGCAGCAAACAGCTACTGCAGAGTTCAGGGGATCTTTCCACTTCAAATGGTGGTCATATAAGAAAGCTGCAGCAAGAAAGCTGTTGAAGAGAGGGGACGAGAAAGAGAGAAAGAGGCAGAGAGGGGATGCTGTGTTTGTCTACGTATCGTCTGATATGTGTACAAAGAGAAGACTTCAGTCTCGAGGCCTGTCAGTTCAGCACCTTTCACGAGTACAAAATGTCATGTACTACATACTGATGAAATAAAAGACAAAGGTGTCAAAGGAACCATTACACTATATTCTAGCAATGATCAGAGGATCAACAGCCTCCCTTCTAGGTTGACACTATGTTAAACTATGCCAGCGTATTTGGTTTGAACCTCTCCTTCCCTGCCCCAGTTTTACAACATGGGTGGAACTTCATTTACCCCAACAGCCTCACACTTTGTCAAGCAGAAGAGAAATTAATGCACGTGTATTTCCCTTCTAGATAATATTTTTGTTATTTTTAAATAGACAACATAGCTGCATACATTCACATACATTAGGAAACTTACTATTTCTTTTACAACCAAAAATAAAGGGTGTATGTTTACGCAGCATGTGGATGCAGTGAGTAATCACAGTAGGCACCAAGAGGGTTTCTTATGGTTGGGAAAGCAATGTGTGAAAATACCAGAATTTCAAGTTCAACTCATTCTGTATATTTGGCTGCAAATGTATTTTTTTCATCAAAATACCCTTCTGTAAGTACAGATAATTATGGATTGTGATGGTCTCATGGTATCACAATGCATTATCCTCTGCTCTATTCCACCCAAACCAGATGATACATGTTGAGAATTCACTGAGACCAAACATATGAAAGATGTTCCTATGAGTGCTTGTTACCTGAAATGTCAGAAGTGACTTGACATGACTTTCCCCATCGATATGCCCATTAAAACTTTTGGTTTGATTACTTAACTTGGATAATCAGCATGAAAGAAAGGACGCCTCTATTTTTGGTCTCTATAACCATAACTGCTTCAGCAGCGTCCAATTGTTGATTTAGGTTACCAGATCCAATCAAAATTAGATTAAATAGCTCTAAAATGTTTAGATATTTGCTTTCCTCACAAATGTTTTACTCGTTTGCAAGCCTTCAACAGCTTTGATTATGCAATGAATGTAGACTAATTGCCTACAGGTCCCGCTATATTATACCACTTAGATAAATATAGGTACTAGTCTTCAAAGAGTAGTGGGTTAGCTTTTACAGGACCTAAAGTGAAATAACATGTAGCTTGCTCTTTCCCAGACGCACCTTTTTCCTGGCAGGAGATTTCCCTGATCCATTCCAGAAGCATGGCTATAATGCACAGCTATAATGATGGTCGACTGCTGTGTGGAGCCTCCTGCTGCTGAGCAGCACGTGTCCATGGGAGAATGGCATCTTCCCACCATCACAAGAGGCTTCTACCTTGGCTTATGTCTTAAGAAAGGTGGTATAAAAGTTTGTTCCTTTTTAATTACATTAGTTAATGCAAACTTTGTAACAACCATTATTTGGACAGATGCCATTCCTAGGGCTTTGTAGCTCAAACAGCAGCCTGAAAATGAGAAAAAGAAGGAAAGGAAGGAAAGGAAGGAAAGGAAGGAAAGGAAGGAAATGAAGGAAATGAAGGAAAGGAAGGAAAGGAAGGAAAGGAAGGAAAGGAAGGAAAGGAAGGAAAGGAAGGAAAGGAAGGAAAGGAAGGAAAGGAAGGAAAGGAAGGAAAGGAAGGAAAGGAAGGAAAGGAAGGAAAGGAAGGAAAGGAAGGAAAGGAAGGAAAGGAAGGAAAGGAAGGAAAGGAAGGAAAGGAAGGAAAGGAAGGAAAGGAAGGAAAGGAAGGAAAGGAAGGAAAGGAAGGAAAGGAAGGAAAGGAAGGAAAGGAAGGAAAGGAAGGAAAGGAAGGAAAGGAAGGAAAGGAAGGAAAGGAAGGAAAGGAAGGAAAGGAAGGAAAGGAAGGAAAGGAAGGAAAGGAAGGAAAGGAAGGAAAGGAAGGAAAGGAAGGAAAGGAAGGAAAGGAAGGAAAGGAAGGAAAGGAAGGAAAGGAAGGAAAGGAAGGAAAGGAAGGAAAGGAAGGAAAGGAAGGAAAGGAAGGAAAGGAAGGAAAGGAAGGAAAGGAAGGAAAGGAAGGAAAGGAAGGAAAGGAAGGAAAGGAAGGAAAGGAAGGAAAGGAAGGAAAGGAAGGAAAGGAAGGAAAGAAAGGGAAAGAAAGAAAGAAAGAAAGAAAGAAAGAAAGAAAGAAAGAAAGAAAGAAAGAAAGAAAGAAAGAGAAAATTATGTTACAGCTGGTCTCTTACAACCATGTTCATCAGCACTGCACGCTGTAGGAACATCACAGGAAATGTCATTCTTATTCCATTGCCTCACCATGAGGTACACCTCATGCATAATTTTTCACCCTTTATAATGCTTGCATAAAGAAACACACCTACTTTTTTATCTAAAATTAATGTTCAAAATCAATATGGATTGAATAAGTGCACAGTACCAGGGAGAGTCACGTCTGAACTGCTCACATAGCCTACCTTTGTCTTGTTAGTTAGTAATTTACTTAGTTACACCATAAGAGTCTCAGTTTCACAGATTTCTTCACTGGTCATTTTTGTTGGGGCCCAGAAAAATTTTCCCAAATTTTTTCTCCCATTTTCTGCAGTTCTTTCATCCATTATACTGCAGGCAAAAGCCTCTAAAACCCTCTTACCTTTTCTTAACCTTAAAGGATAGTTTAAAGTAAAAGAAGAAGAGAGACAGGCACTCTCCTGTTGATAGAATGTCATTTCAGAAGTCCTTCTGTGCTTCCTACTTTAGTCTGACCACAGCAGTTCAGCAACTTTGCCTGAAGTTAAAAAAAAAAAAAGTTAGAAAGAAACATGGAGGTTGGAGAGGATCACTGTACCTTCTTTGAGCACTAAAATTGGTGTTAAATTCCAGCTCTTGTTTTGTCATGTAAGGAAAGATGCAGATACAGTAAAATTCAAAAGTGAAACACCCAAGTAGAAACACGACCCTGTGTTTCTAGGCTAAAGCTCTTCAGGTATGTCTATATGCTGACCAATATTCAAGGTTTCCCACTCAGAGAGTAAACAAAGAATCCCTTTCATGCTTAAGCAACACTGAGCAATGCTGGAGGGATGGCACATCCCTCAGATTTAGGCAGGTATTTCTAAATAATCTCATTGGTTTTACCAATCATATATAGGCAGGAAAACATTTGATCAAGAACTGTATTAATTTCACCATAAAATCCACCTGTGTAAAGAGATGGCAGCCACTTAATCAGCCAAACATATTTTTCACCCCGTGTCCCTCCCTCTCTCTGCATTTGTAAGACATAGCAAGGTCTAAGGTTACTAAAACAACTTATGCAATGGAAATCAGACTAACTACCTCAGACTGAGACTGTGCTGCACTGAAATCAGTGCCCACCATACCCCTCACCATGCATGCACATTATCATTGCTATGATATAAATGTGATACTGGCTCATCACCCCTTGGTTCTTGGTGTTACACTGTAAAGTACGGAAGAACTTCTGATACCTGACCAGGATTCTTAAAACAGGTCTCAAGATTTAAATACCTTCACCAATGACATCTCAAAAATCACCCAGACTTATGTTGGGAATGTCAGATAACAGTCTCGTGGTAGATCCAGAATCAAAAGAGGAATAAACAAATTTGCACAACGTCTAAACTACAGAGGACTTCATTAGTCAGAAGTACATCTCACAAGAAAAAGGACAGCAGTGCAAATTCTGGAGACTCAGTATCAACAGTGCTTGCACTGATCATTCTAAACTTCAACAAATTTGTCCATGAGCCAGAAATACACCCTTGTGGCAAAGGGGGCCAGTGATAACCTCGAGTGCATTAGGAACAGCATTGTCAGCAGGTCAAGCAGGGGTTCTCCTGCCCCTCTACTGAGACCTGATGAGGCCACATCTCAAGTGCTGTATCCAGTTCTGGGCTCCTCAGTACAAGAGAGACATGGAGCTTCCTGAGTGAGTACAACAGAGGGTTACAAAGATGAGAATTGGGCCTCTTCAGCCTTGAGAATAAACAGCTGAGAGGGGACCCCATCAATGTATATATTTGAAGGGAAGGTGTCAAGGGCATGGACAGCAAGAGGCAAGGAGCAGAAATTGATGTGCAGGAAGTTTCACCTTAATACAAGAAAGAAGTTCTTTACTGTGTGCTTGACTGTGCAATAGAGCAGCTCGCCCACAGAGGTTGTAGAGTCTTCCTCACTGGAGTTATGCAAGAGCTGTCTGGACACAATCCTATGTAACGTGCATCATGATGACCCTGCTGGAGCAGGGGGGTTGGACCAGATAATCCACTGTGGATCCTTCCAATCTTAAACATATTTTGGGATTTTGTGAATACTATTTGCTAAACCCTGAGATCCCTACAGGTGCTCACTGCAGCCAAGCAAGCCAGAAGTACAAATGTTTACATAGTCCCAGAAGATCTTGCATCCGAATTAAAGTTTTGCAATCCTTTCCCTGGGAGGGAAGGGAAAGGACATGCTTTTCCAGTTAAAGTATCCTGTCCTCCACAGATGGCCAAGATCTAAAACAAGATGTATGGTCATGAACCTGAGTTACAAATTACAGACAGCTCCATTCAAATAAGAGTAGCCCTGAATGTGCTGCCAACCGTAAGGGCAAGCACACTTGTACATCCACCATATTTGAATTTTCCTTAGGTTTTTTCAACCTTTAATTGTTTAGAGATATTCACCACAGGGGGTCTGGACCCTTTAAAAAGAGGATGTGATAACTAGATGCTAAAGACTGGCATGAGGGTGTTGAGCTCCCACTTTAATAAACTGTTCAAGAGGAACACACAGAGGAAAAAAAGAGGACTTCTGAACGCTGAGCACTGTCCTATCCCAATTTTGGGTACTGAGCATTGGACCCACTGATCTGTACATAGAAGACAGTCAAATCCTTAATCCCCACCTGGCTCTGAATAATGTATTTGCATTGTGTACAGACTAGGCATCGTTCTGTGCTTTGCCACTTCATTCGTGAGTATAGCAACGGTGAAGACATGGATTTTTTTTTTCCTGCCTTTTATATACCCGCCCTGCAAATGCAGACACACACACACACACCACACGCACATGTATAAACAAATATACACAGGTACGCAGCCGCATCAAAATTCACGGTAAGGCTCACAATCAAACAGAAAATTTGCAAACGCTCTGAGTGTAACACGCAGGCTAACTAGACACACAACAAAAGACTCCTGAAGCTTTATCAAACACAAATTAACAGGAATACATTTGAATTGTTAAGCCGAACGTCGCCTTTCAGCGCGGCTCGGCGCCGCCGCCTCCTCAGCGCACGGACGGGAAACCTATTGCTGCAGCTCCACCTAGTGGGGAGCGGCGGGCAGCGCAGCGGCCCTGGGGAGCGCGGCCCGGGGGCAGCGGGGGCGGCCCGGCCGCGGCAGCACCGACCCCGCCGCTGCCTCCCGCTGCTCCCAGCGGGAACGAGCCGTGCAGCGGCCCTTTGCAACCAGAACACATGCTCTGTTCTCGGGATCAAAGCTGAGAGGCTGGTTCTTTCTGTTTGTTCATCCGGTGAGGCAGCTCTCTCAGAGAACAGCACCCTCTCATACCGGCAGGATCACCAATCTGAACGAGAGGTAAAGCTGCCAAAATTATATATGCTTATAATCAAAAGGAGTCCGTATTTTTATATTCATTCAGAATTTTCACAGAATCACAGAATGGGTTTGATTGAAAGAGACCACTGTGGGTCGTCTGGTCCAACCTCCCTTCTTCAAGCAGGGTCATCCTAGAGCATACGGCACAGGATTGGTATGCGGGTGATTCTTGAATATCTCCAGTGAAGGACACTCTGCAGCCTCTCTGGGCAACCTGTTCCAATGCTTGGTCACCTGCACAGTAAAGAAGTTCTTTCTCATTCAGGTGGAATTTCCATGCAGCTGTTTCTGCCCACTGCCTCTTGTCCCATCGCTCAGCACCACCGAGAAGAGCCTGACTCCAGCCTCTTTACTCCCACCTTTTAGATTCTTAGACACTTCAGTTAAATGATGAGGTCCTATGATGTCTGCCAGATTCAAGATATGGGAACTTACTGTGTCTACACTTTATTTCAGTATTCATTTGTGCTTCTCTAATATGTTTTTCTGCTTTAAAGTTCTTTCCAGATACTCAGATGTTGGTATTGTTCATGCAGCTAGACATGAGTGACTCCAGGGCATGGTTACCAAAATCGCCCTGTGCCTCAGTTTGTTTACCTTTGCCTGACATTCCCAAGTTGACAAAATATGAGAATCATGTTGTCATACAAATACAGCACCTCTTCTCAGCAGACACAGAAGGTAAGAACTTTGGAAGAGCTATAGGCAGGAAAAAACAGAACAAATCCAAACCAAGCACCTAATCCTTCCAGTGCATAGAGTTGTCACACCTTTCCTGAAAGATGGTAAATGTGATGGCATGTTCACAGCTGAACACCTTGATTTTTATTTTATATTATTCACGTTTTAATCACCTTCTTCCAGCTTCTTTACCAGCAGTCCGTGCTTCTCTGTGACCCATTAAAAGCATCAATCTCTCTCAAAAGTCAGCATGCTCTGAGACCCACTGTGCAAGCAGCATCATTTGGTTCTGTATTTTTACCGAGTTGCTCCGCTACTCAGTTTCCCTGCTCTGCATGGGACGTCTAGAACTTACCTTTGGAAGGCTCTAAACCACTGGCAGGAAGGCCCAGGGTTTGACTAGCAAACACTCCAGCCCTGCTGCCAGAGAGGCAATCTGACACTGCTTCCTCCTACTAGAGGAGGTGAAAGAAAAGCAAGATCTGAAAAGAAAGAGGTATTAAGGGAGAACAGTCTGTAGATGAACTGGGCTATACTGTTTCTGCTTAATTTTGGCATATCCAAAGGTTAATCTTAAAGCAGCAGTATAAAAAATTTCATCATAGAAGTTATTTAATTCATTCCAAAAACTGTTGCATACACTCTGCGTGGTAAAGAGAATAATTGCAATTTTGTGCACATTCTTGCAAAAATGCTTGTAACCATATGGAGTAAAAACTAAAAGAAAGAAACAGTAGGGAAAATTTTTAGTTGAAATTGAAGCTTGAAAGTTTTCCTGTGGCAGCTAATGGGACAGTTCACAGATCCTAACTCAGTGTATCAATATATATTTGCAGAACTGTGGGTCTACATAAGCAATAGAGGGAAGGGATTCATCAACCAGAATGATTTATTTCAATATTTGTATCTATTCTAGTTTGTTTTTCCTGAAAATATAAATACTTATTTTTCCAAAGAAGAAACCCAAAAGGTGCATAATGATTTCACTAAATTCATGTTAACTATATGGGGTAAATTAAGCAGAAAACGTAAAGGCCAAACACTGTACACAGTAATTAAGCTCAATATTACAGGGCTGTACTGTAATAATTACAGCCAGCATTGCATGCACACTCTGATAATTCACTTAAATTGCCTTCAAAACATGCCAAGAAAATCCCCTTTACCCAGAGAGCAAAAAAGATTTTTTAAAAAAGTCAAAGAGAAAGAAAAACAAATTTGTACTTTTCATTTTGAGAACCATGATTTTTCCTTTTCCTATCTTGTTTCATCTAGAAAAAGAAAAGAAAAAGAAAAAAACACAGAAACCCACCTATAAATAGAGCATTTGCTGTTGTCTTTCTACTAAAGCGTTTAAATTTAAGGAATAATAGATGCCTGTCTAGACAACCCTAAAATTGTTTTAGTTACTGATGTATGGATGACTGATAAATGTCATCTTTTCTGCCTGCAGTGCATTTTCCATCCAGTCTAGTGACATTTGTCTATAGCTGACCTGAGTCTGCATTTTTCATTTGCATTAGGATTTAAATTTTACAACTCTGGAGCTTCAGGATTCACTGTTTACCAGAAAATACAATACAATTCCCTCCTCCCCCTCCACCCCAAAGGAGAGATGCTTTCTTTGCTTGTCACATGGCCATTTTTAATTAAACCAGCAGGGAAGATTCTAATCAGACAAAGGCAATGGAATTTGCTTCATACCTTTCCAAGTGAAATAATTATTAATTCCCTAGTTTCACATTTCTCATCCAGATAAAATGAAACATGCAGCATGGGCAATGAAAAGAGGTTTCTGTTTAAATATGGACATGTCTTTTGAAACAATGCAAAAGACAGTTAAGTATTTCATGGTAAATGACAAAAACATGGAGATGTGGAAATTAATAGGTTTACCAATTACTTTTAAAATATGCTTTATGCTATTAATGTCTTCAGGCATGTAATTGCAAGATGGTAGAATTACCTCATAGACAGATATCCATTACGAGACAGACCACTGCATTTTTACACACTTCTATTGAGAAATATTTGTTGCAGCCTACTTTGCAATACATAAGATTCTATTTTACTCTGTGAAGTGCATTCTTCAAGCCACCATTGCTTAAACAAGGCACGATTTTTGAAATGCATTATCTCAAAGCACTGAAGTCAATGGAAAATCTTTGCAACCTATAAGTGGTCCTCTGATTTTGACCATGGCTTGTTTTTCACTGGCCATGCAAATCCCAAATTGCAGCAAGCTTTTGCTATTCACAGATACTGCAGGTTTTTTAAGGTTTGAGCTTCTTAGAAAGTCACCAAAATAAAATTCTATGGAAATTATTGTTTTCTATGAATATGTTTGGCAAAAAACACTGAATCTTTTTCACTTTTAATATTCAATATTATTCTTTCATTTCAGATTTTTCCTACTAGTACTTTTGCAACTGTAGCCAAGGTAAGAGCTGGAAGAAATGCTTTGCTTTTTTGCTGAACTGACAACAAAATGTCTTGGCTGGGAGGCCTAAAGCAGGGTGTCCACCTTTGCATACATGAATAGTGCCGTTAAGCCCAATGGATTTGCATACATCCTATTAAGGGTGCACATCAGTAGTCCACAATAGACTTTTTTGTTCTACTGATTAAGCTACATCAAGGAATCTGCCCTACAGCAAAACCCCTGGGCAAATATTTTCCCCTGCTGACTGGTACCAACAGATTTCCTCACAGCTTTGGGAAGGTCTCACTCCTATATGCCATTTTTTTTCAACAGCTTTCTGAAAGGGTTTCTCTACTGTGTAAACCTGACGGGACTTTTCGGATTATACAGAGAAAGGCAACTGTTTTTTCTATGCCTACCCTACCTGTGGCAGAAGTGCATCAATGCAAGACAGAAGCAGGGGTTTGCACCTGCCCCTCTTGGCTAAATCTCACCCTACCTGGTACAAGACTCCCTGTAGTTCCCTTGGTCTCGACAAATTTTCTCCTGGCATTTTTCTATCAGGCTATACCTCATCTGCTTCCATTCTGCAGAGTGGGCTTTAATATTTTCACCTCTCTAGCACAAACCAGCCCAGAAAAGCATCAGCTATCAAGCATCCCTAGCACTCACAGCTACAGGGGGAACAAGAGTTGGGGGCATGTATGTTTTTATAACCACTGCTGCTAAAAATACAGCTAGATGCTAGAAAACAGAACTGAGTGGAAATGGTTGCTGGACTTTTTTACAAGCATAGGAGATACAATTTTAAAATAGGGCTTTTTACCACATCTAGGCAAATATCTCTGGCCCCAAAAAACTAACCCAAGGGTTCTATTTAAATACTATCAAGAAAGCATATGCTCTGAGCGCAGGGGAAGTTGTAGCAAAAGGAAAACACAAAACAGTTAACCTCCACCTTGTCTATAAATCAGAGCAACAGATGTAAAAGTAAGTGTACATTTGGAGCCTACTGACCCAGAACACCAGCACTGAACTTCTGTTTTCTCTCCTCTCCAATATGACTCCATCCTGTGATTTTTTCTCACAAGGCAGAGAAGACAGACTAGTTTTGCTCTTCTGCAAAATTCACTGAGAAGCATTTCTGCTTCGTCTTCTGAAGCATCATTTTTCCTCAAGAGATTTGAGGAAATGTGTCTTCATAGGACAACATTCAGTATTCAGACAATTTAAGACACATGGTGTTCTTAAATGCAAGGAATCAGGTATTGCCAGACCTGAAGGAAAAAAAGCCCACAAGAATGCAAAATAATTCTAGGATTGGCCTAAGTACTGTCTCATCAACATTCAGCAGCAGTTCAGAAGCAAAGAAGAGGAAGAAAACACCCCACAGACACATGAGACAGAAAAAAGATAAAAGGTGTCCTGAATGAAGAAAAATGTGTTATTTCTTAACTGAGCTGTGGATTAAGCAGAGGAAAGGGGCTCTGACATGGCCTGAAGCTCTTTGTTTATACAAACATTCTTCCAGTGATCTGAACCAACGTCAGGTAGGAGCACATTGCTACTCCTCATCTACTTTTCAGCACTCTCACTCTTCTGCAAATTTAGAGAGATACTGAATACAAATCTGTGAGAAGGCTAAAAAAAATATTATTATAATGCTTCACGCAGAATCTTCAAATTCAATGCTAGGACACACATTAGAGTTTTGTAGGCTCACATGTACTGTACATCAAGGTCCCAATCCTTCAGTTAAGACTCTGTGAGCAGCCCTTTGTGGTTCATCACAACATTAGGAATACAGAGACCTGTGGAAAGCTGAAAAGGGTAGGAAGAAGAGTTCTGACACTGATT
Organism: Bombycilla garrulus; assembly: GCA_013400315.1. NCBI lineage: Eukaryota > Metazoa > Chordata > Aves > Passeriformes > Bombycillidae > Bombycilla > Bombycilla garrulus. The sequence goes on along the minus strand of VXBU01031731.1, from coordinate 907,473 downwards.
TGGCAGCTAAAGCAAGAAGTCTAAAAAGAGAACAAAACCAAAATATAAATTTATATATAAATGGTAAATCTTTTAAATATTTTAAATATAATTTTTATATAATCATATAATTATATACATATGTAATCATATATATATATATATTTATATATATATAAAATCAAACTGAAAATCAGAAAAGCTCTTACAAGCCTTCATTTATTTCCTTTTATTAGAAATATTTTCTCAAAATTCTATATCCTTTTTAAAGGACTACAGAGCTTTTATTCTTTGTGAGGCTGGTACACTCTATATTGCAAATGAAATTTTTTACTTTCCAAAAAAAGTGTAAAAAATGTCTTCCTGTGACATAAAAATTCTTCCTTCATAAAAGCAGAGACTTATCAGAAGATTTTGGTCTTAAAATCCAGCTTGTATAAGGGAGAGTAAATTTTGTAAAATAACAGTAGTGTTAAAATTAAAGTGAAAGCAATTGTGCTTCCTTACAGATCTGGTTTTATATCACTTCCAAAGGATGAAAATAATTTTTCTGAAACTGCTTGCATTACACCGATACAAAAGTCATCCGAATTTGACCATTCAAGCTTTTTCAAGAGAAAAGGAAAAATGTGTGTTCTCCAACAAAGGGGCAGATTATTCTCTTTCCTTGGGGTTTTTTTGTTGTTCTGACAGCTGAAGAAGGCAATTATTAGGACTATCCTCTATATATAAATTTCTGTTTATCATTTTTATTCATTTATTTGTCTCTTTTTAAGCAACTCTTCTATCTCACTTGCTTTTATCAATAGGGTTTGCTTGATATCTTCAGGGAGATTCTTAATTATTTTCTACATACTATGCATCCATTTATATATATATAATGAGGCCTTTAAATACAGAAATAATTCCATGCTATACAGGAGAAGATTTTTATCCACCAAATATTTACCTGGAAGAGATAGGAAGCTAGACAGACAGATATGTGGAAATGACATTAAAGGAAGGACAAGGTTGCAAATTGCTTGATCAATACAGTACAGCAAGAGAGAGAAGAACTGAAAAAGTCTATATCCTATAGGGATGAGGGTAAATATGGGTCAATGATGAGAATTCAATTGCCATAATAAAAGAGGTGCAAATGAGAAAGCATAACTTTCATGCACGGGCAATAATTGACTTTACATCCAGTGGCTAGTGCTTGAAATAAAAGCAAAGCCATAAAATCAGAAAAATATCATGAAAATAATAATGAACAGTTGGGAACAGTGTGCAACTGCTGTGTGTGCCCATTTTGCATCTGCAAATTCCTGCCTGTGCCCAAAGCCATCTCTGAAGGCAGTCCACACAGTTTTTATAACTTGTTTCTAACAGTGCTAATATTTAGTAGACATCTGCACTCAGCTATTGCAGATGTCTTCAAGGCTATTGCAGATGTCTTCAAGGGCTATGGAAGTCCCATGGACTAAATGTTCTCTGTTTGCAGATAATGAAACTGAGACCTAGAGAGATCATCATCTGGATATGATCCCCTGGGGACTCAGGAAAGGCCACTGCGTGAGTTTCTTTAAGATTGGGCAATATTCAAGCCCTCTCTCTTGAGAAAAGTCCAGTCCCCATCCCCACATGGGAAGATTATAGGAGGGTTTTCTGCCATAAAATGGAAAATAGCTCAAGACTATCCTTGCCAGGCAAGGAGGCACAATGCATATTGCTTCTGCGGGGTGGAGGGCTGCTCCTGCAAGCTGAGGTTCCACACAGTATTTGTCCATGGCTGAGTGCCCTCACCCTTCTCTGGGTGACCCCACTGTTTGGCTTCCATGCTGAACCCCAGCATTAGCTTTAACCTTTAACACCTTTAACAAAATCCTTATACCCCATGGTCTGTACCTGAGAGTCCTAGCTAGAAAAACTACTTCCTCTACGTCTTTTAACTCCTCACTCCAGACACTGTTTTTTTCTCTCAGAGAAATTTCTTTGCATCCCTCTTGCTCAACTGCAAGACTGTAAAACATTTCTGTCTTCAAGAGTGTGTCTTTCTTGCCATCGTATGAATCAGATGTATAAAACATAAGTCTTCCTTCTCAGCATGGGAGACTGTTGGTACAGACTCCATTACAATACAGCATCAATAACAGCCCTTTTCATGTTCATCATATCAAATTCAGACCTTTATAACTTCCTGACATATCTATTTTGCAGTCTGAATTTACTTGAGTGTTGATTCTTCCTAAAATAAAATTATTTAGGGTGTAAAAGTTTTCCAGATATTTCCAAGAGTAAGTTGAAAGAAACATAAAATAAAAAAAAGGCCCCATAAATTTTAATTTTGAAGAGATTGAGAAACAAATAGATCTTGAAAATAGCAGAATTTTGGCCTAAGTGAGGAGCAGTGCATAAATTAGTCTCCTTACTGGAGATTATAAGAATAAAAATAAAAATATTTGGTAGCTTTTTAAACTTTTAAACTGGTCATGTCTGTGGGGCAGGGGAGTGCATGCATTTAGAAAAACCTATAATGTACAAAATTTTCACACTAACAAGCCTTCCATGTTACTTTATAAAAGACAATACAGGATTCCATATTGAATGAGGTTCACCAAACTCATGTGAGATCATGATAGTAATTTTTTCCTTACTATGCATCCCCTCCTTTCCAAATGGTGTAGTTAAGCGCTCCATGGAGTTCTAAGATGTAATTTTTATGTGAAACTGTTTGAAGTTCTTAATTTCAAAAATCTTGATGAGATGAAAGACGTTAAAGAAATAAAGGTGGTAAAGGTTGTTTGGAGCTTTTGGGTAGGTCAGTTTGGAAAAAGTTATTAAACTGCTATTTTGGGTTAATTCTCTGTTGTCTTTTACATCATATTGTCACACGTGCTTCATGATAAAAAGTAAGAGGCATATAAGTGCCATCAAGCTGAGTTCAAAAATATTTCCAATTATTTTACAATGGAGTGTACAGCCAAAGGAAATTCAATACAGCTGGAAACAAGTCCCCTATCTCTTTCTGCAAGAGCCCTTAGCAAGGTGAGTGTTACATGAGACCTTTGTTTATTTGGGACACACTGTAAAAAGCAAGGACAAAAGTCAAGTGGTTCTAGTGAGCTGGAAAATGGGATTACCTGTTAAAACTATACTTTTTTTGGTTATTGCTTTCACAGTCCTTTGTTTCCTATTTGAAACAAGGCTGCAGCAGTTGCTCAGGGCTCAGTTTCTGCTTGAACTCCTTCTGCCTGCTAGTAGCATATTACAGCTTTTAGCAGTCCAGAAAACCTAAAAGTCTAGCTAAGGGTGACTCCCCAGTCTTTCATATATTATTTTCATAAGCAATACATGTTCAGTTCTGTTGTATTGGGGGGCTTTCTTTCTGATGTTGTTTGTTTGTTTGTTTTTATAAGGGATAACACCAGTCTTGTGTCTCCATTCTCAGTTTAGCATGACAGGCAGGAAGCTCTACTTTAACCTTCCCAGAATACTAGAAAATTAAGTCTCTTGCACCCAGCAGAGGATATGTCTGCCTTCTCCTGCCTTGGCAGCAAAGCCAGTGGGAAATTTTACACTCCATCAAGATCTGGATCCCACATCTTAACAAATCTGCATTTTACCTCTGTCTAGATTCTTAAATAACCTTGACAGCATTGCATGGGAGCAAGCAAAGCCCTCAAGTAGCATTTAAAAGTAGCAAGATTTGATTATATTTTGTTCAGTGAAAACTATGCACCCTTCTTACAACTCAAATGTGAGTTAACGTCACTTTATGGAAAAAGAATGAAACCAGATCATTCGAATTACATGATTGTTGATGGATTAATTTGTGACAGAAGAAAGTGAAAGTAAGGTGGTGACAAGGGGATTAGTTAACAAGATGCAGTAAGAATGCTAGGAGAGCTGCACTTGCTTTACAAATACACTAGACTTTTTGAAGATATTGCTAGCATGACAGATAAAGGGAGTGTAGCTGCATTATATATTTAAATTTTCCAAAGGCATTGGAAAAGATACTGCACAAATGGCTTATTTTGAAAATAAAAGCCCATGTGATGAAGAGAAAGCTGCAAAATGAATTAAAATGTAAGAAGAAAGGGGAGGGAGGAAAGGAATAATGAATATAATGTGCCTAAAATGGAAGGTATTCTCCTGAGAAGTATCACAAAGCTCTGCAGGCTTAAACCAGGGTATCTGAACCTTGTTATTTAATCTATATAATGCTTTGATTATAGACTCTTATTTGACTGAATTTATGAAAATACTTTATGGGATGCAGATGTAATTTTTTTAACCTTATTTATAGTATTTATATTATATTCAAAGCATGAAGCTTCTTCTTTGATATCATAGAGATGGAAGAAGAGGTTAGCAATAGCCTTTTCATTATAAAGCCCACATGGTTAATCATTATAGAAATCCTTTCTCACTTCTCACACGGAAATTATTTTCTGTAGTACTTCTCCGATGGCTTTTCTTACACTGAACACCTGAAACCTCTAAAAAAGAAGTAGCCAGTGGAGTCTGTAACCCAGAGGTGTTTCTTTTCAGATGGTCTCTCTTTTCAGCCTTTTTAAATCATTGGCTCCCCACCTTCATGAGCTCCTGTTTTATTAGATATCCATGTGTCTTGGTTTTGAAAGACAGGTGCCTGCCAAGGAAGGCAGGAGCTTCTCTTGGAACAGACTCATGGGGCAAGGTGTTAATGGTCCATTAACAGGAGACAGTCCAGGGGAGGAGGTAAGGAAAACACTGCCCCTCCTGGTTTCAACAGTTCATGAAGATGGAGATAGAATACAGACCTTCTGGCATATTTTTACATTGTAACCTAGGACACCATGCACAGATTTTACATGGTCCCACTACCTGCAACTTTATGATTATACTCCTAGAATGTGAGAAACACCGATATCCCATTCTTTATGGGCAAAGGAAAAAAGACAAAGAGAAACGTTTGTCCTCTTAAAAGTAACACCATGAGGTACTGCAAAATTTAAGACACCACATATTCAAATCCCCAGTCATTAACCCACTATGAGAGTCATGAACCTTTTGCAAATAAAAGGACAGAAAGAACACAGAGTAAATTGAAGCCAAAAGCATTCACACAGAGATAGGCCTGCGTTCAAGTTCTGCTGCTGCTGGAACTGGACCAAGAATTTTCCTCATCGCTCTGCCAATTCCCATGTGAACACCTTAATTGCAAAAAGCTTGAAGTGTAAATTTATCTTATTGGTGTTACTCTGTGCTTTATAAATGATGTAGTAAGAAGAAAGGGAGTGTCTCTTCTTTCTAGCACTATTCATCTATCACATGGATGTACTTTTGTTAGATCACTGCCATGACAAAGCAGAACAGGGATCTGAATCCAGCTTTTCCCACCCCAAGGAAAGGGTTATCACCACTTACTCAGCCTTGTGTTGACACACATAAAATTAATTGTTTGCAAGAGATCTGTGTTTCAGATACGTGCTTCACGAGCACCAATTCTAAGCAATGTGTCTCTTCTGGGCAAGTGTCCATCTGTCCATACCCTCCTATAAGGCTATGAAAAGTGAAATAGAGGATAGTACCTATGAACCATCTCAAGCCTATTTTGAGGAACACCAGATCCGTCGGGGCCAAGGCATTGACTAAAAGGTGTTGAAAAAATGGAGAAACTAAATCCATTGCTCCTAAGTTCACAGTCTGTGTATAAAAAATTATTTTGCTCACATAAAGAGCATGTTATGATACTTCTTGTCATTAGCCACAATTCAATTTGGCTCCTGCCACATGAAAATTGTTGGAATTTTATAACTTTTTTACATTTTTTAGGTAATTTTCTCTCCTTTGTAGCCACAGTTTTGAAGAAAATGCTGACAATTGCTGAAGAATATAGTACAGTTTTTTGGTTTTGTGGTGGCACTTGCAGAGAAGTAATATTTGCAGAGAATAACGTTTCAGAGAACATTGAATCAGGTTAAGTGTGGTTTCCTAAAAGGGGTGGGACTTTCAACCTGAGTGCAATCTTCTGCTTCTAAGCCATGTTTCTTTAAGTGAGATCAGCAGAGATGATAAAATTTTCTGGCCCTGATCCAATAGAAAAACTCTATTGAGTTGAACAAAGATGTGGCAGACATTACATAAATAAGATGAACAGCCACTGAGTCAAGGATGTTCTTGCCAGCCCAGTCCAGGACAAAATATTCAGCACATCTCAGATTTAAACCACTTAATTCTTCTCAAATCAAATACGACATGCAGATACTAAGGAATTTCTTGGAAAGTAAATGGTACCTAAAGTAAGTTTTTAATATGTCCAATATCAAGATTTACTGCATGCTTCGGGAATGTGAACTTCAATTATTTTCCAACATGAATCATATAATCTCTTTTCTGTTGATATCCAGGCATCTGCAAAATCCTTCAAAGGACAAGAAATTATGGAAGTACTTTAGCTCAGAAATTATGAAGAGATAATTTGATATATGAAAGATTACAACTTACAATATATTTTGGATTTATTTTTTAATTTTACAGTTGGGACAGGATATACTGTTACTTTGGATGCTTAACAATTTCTGAGGCTTAGTTTTAGAATTCATGAGTTGAAGCACATAGGCCACATGAAGACATTCTTAAATTTGTACTCCATCTCCAAATAAATGTGCCTATATTTGGGAGAAAGAGAAAATGTACATATAGTTCATAGCAAGCTTCTAACCTGTCTTCAAAAAGTTGTTCACTGTGACCATCAGTGGTTGAAAGACATGGTTCTACTCTGTTATGCACAACTATATTAAAACAAATGATATTCTTTTGGCCCAGAATAAAAGAAGAAAATAAACTTTGCAAAAACCCAACAATGACTGGAAGGGAAAATATCAGGAAATGACTAGAAGTGAATTCTAGAGACAACAGGATAATTCAGAAGACATTTCTGATGTGCTCTGCTCTCCTTGAATTTTCTGATCTGTCTTCATGGTCGTTTGTGCATAATGTCAATGGACTGTGCTTGCTTTCATGAAGACTATCATACTCATCAGCATGATTTGAGGAACAGTCATAACATCAAACTGCAAACTAAAGGAAAACATTGTTAAACATCACATCTGCCTAGAAATTCAGAAGGAATGGTAATTTCAATAAGACTCAATTTCAACAAGTCAAATCAGCAGAAGAAAAAAGTCTACAGCTGCATGTCTACTGGATGGCACACTGTGTCTTCTGATTCATTCATTGTTTCTCTCTCCTTTCCAGCTCCAGAAAGCCTCAAGGTGCCAAGATTTCTGTGAACCTGTTCTACTGTGCACTAAGGATAGGTTCAGGGGTAATACAGCACAGACTTTGTATAAATCATCAGAAATCTACTGAGGGAAAATTGAAAACCTGAGGGAAGGCAGAGTAAACCCTCTGAGGCAGAACTGGCAGGGAACTATCCACCCAAAGGCTATCCCATTAAAGACTCGATGGTGAAAGAATTAAAAAAAAAGCCGGTGTTGGTTGTGGAATTTTTTTCCTATTCTGGATTACTGGCTCTACTATGTTTTATGCTGCTAGCCTTGACATATACTTTAATTGCCTTGTTATAGCCCACTGGTATTTTAGAATTGAGAACTAAAACACCAGCCCAGTCAAGGCTCTTGGTAACATGCTGAAAATGTGCACCACATGGCAGAAGGTGAAATGGTGAAATGGCTTCATCAGCTTTTATTTTGGAATGTAGGAAGCATACTAGGTATGAAATGGCTTTGCTGTTCAGGAAAACATTAAGTACTGAACAGCAAAGGAAACAGGATTGACTAATTTTAACATCAGTATAGATGCAAAATAGTTGATGCTGGCTTATTGCTAAAGGGAGGTGTTAGCTGTCGGATCCTATTGATTTTAGCTTAGATGTCTTAATTAGTCAATCCTATTGATTTCGATGAGGATGTCATGAAAAGTAATTACTCTACATTCAGCATAGTCATTTTTCTACTTTAGCATCTTTTCTCCTTCAAAAATCAGACTTCTTAAATTGCTAATAGCACTAATACCAAGAAGGCAGACAGATTATTCAGTGTAAGAATCAAAACTAGACTCCCAAGACCACTTATCATCATTTTGACAGTTTTTGAAACAGACCACCAGAGCTGGACTCAAAACTGTCAAAAAAAGTTGTGTTTCAATACTGCTTCTTCCCCAAGGTCTGATTACAGTTTGGTATTCTTAACTTATTGAATTTTCCCTCAAGTAGTCTTTGTGCCTGAAAATTGTTGAGCTGTTCCATTGTATTAGCAAGAAGTGCTTGTTCTAGTAGTGTGCAGCAGGGACAACAAAGCTCAAACAGTGCTGTGTCACTTCATTCATTTTTCCACACTTCTCACTTATTTATTTCATGTCTGACATCTTCTCTATATCTTTGTATGATCAAAGTCAGGAGTGCTAGTTTTTGGTGCACTGACTATGGATCAAAGAGTATTTTTATCAAAAAAGATTGCACTTGGCTAAAATCAATATACATATTTTATAACACATTTCAGTTTAGTTTCAAGTGTTGTTTGGGTCATGCTTTAATTTAAAATTAATCACATTTTAAAGACAAAAGACCACAAGTAAAAGACTTAATTCATAGACTAATACCAACCACTCTAGAATGTGAATATATTTATACAAACTGCAAGTTCTCCAGAACTAGGACAGCAGGAAAAATGGCTTCTGATACTTTCATTTAAATAATAGATAAAGAAATACATAGATACACACATAAATAAATCTATTAAGTCCAGCAATCTTCATGAAAAGTACCAAAGATCTTCAGGAAGTATTTTTAATGTACCTAAGTAGAGTGCAAAAGTTTGACAACACAGTGAACCTATCTATGTGATTCTGAGTGTCTTCCCAAAAAACAGTTAACACAAACTTTTAGTTTTTCTCTTTTACTGAGCCTGTCTCAGAGCATTCTAACTAAGGCTGGTTGTCCATCAGCAGTTTTCCACTGTCATTATCAAAAGCAGGTCCTAAGTTTTAAGAGCTGAGATTATTTTGGACTAGGAATATTACTCTTGGAAGAAGAACTGCACAGAGATATGAACAAGTTTATGAACTAAAAGAAGAAACGATGTAATGACATTTGACAACAAAAAACAGAGTCCATAGTTCAACAGTTTCTTCCCCATTCCTAAACAGATTTTTCCCTTCATAATGTTGAGATTGGGGAAAATAACAGAAAAAAATTAATGGGCAGAGAAAAACAGAGAAAATGTTTCTTGACAGACTGGCTCACTGCAAAGGACTATTCTCAGGATAGATATGAGGTTCCTTGGTTGCTGTCTCCCCATTTCTTGGAGCATCATTGAAATAAAAACTCATCACCTCCTACTAGTCCAGAAGTAGCACTGGTAACTGCAAGGCTAGTTCACGTACTCTTATTGCAGTGTTATCTGCTTGTTTTGAGAAGTAAAGAATGAAACCAACTAAAGAGATCCCTGGTAGCTTTTATCTAGGACACTGTGATCTTGTGCACATGCCCTGCTTTCACAGAAAAATAGTATCATTTTCCTAGTAATTTATACAACAGAATGAGTGGAAGAAGTTCATGGACTAATTTCCAACACAAGAAGAGAAAACACTATGTTAAAACCTTCTTCATTTAGATTGGATTCTGGTAGTTTAAGAGGATAGTATTTGGTTCATGTAATTGTACTGAATGAATATCAGAGATTCTGGGAATCATGTAGTTTACAATGTCTGCAAAGACAATGAACATACTGCAAAGCCTGTTGGATGGGTTTTATATCAGGAGAAATTGTCTGACTATATAAACCTGTGCCACATCTTCTATAATAAATAGTGGTTTATCATAGAACTGAGATTTCTTTCTTAAAGTATAAAATTTTATGTTAAAGCATCATTTACTTCAATGTTTTAATGTGATGTTATGTAATTGTGTTGCTATTTATTATAAATTAGAAATTTCCTGGCACGGCATATTCTACTTGCCTTGATGTGTATATTTCCCTCTTGAAATTGGGTGGTTTTTGTTTTTCAGACCTTCTAAGCACCTGCTGCCTGCTGAGATAGGCAGGAATGGAAGTACTATTTAATCAGTGCCTCAGAAATTAAGGAAAAATAAAACAAACAAGGAAACAAACAAATATAAAACCCCAAGAATATTTACGGGAATTCCATTCTGAGAGGAACCGGTGTTTTGTCTGGGATTCCACAATTTAATAATCTATACATTTATTCTGTGATACTTTCTCTGAAGGTCATTTTTGAATCTTGCTATATTTGTACACTATTGCTGTATCAGCTTTTTCTTCTGTGAAGTATCAAATCTGCCCCTTTCTCTTTGTTCCTTAAATGTTCAGATTTGACCCCAAAGTCTAAGTTGTGGAATCTGGCCAGGAAGTTCAATGATACAATAAAGCAATACTTGGTGAACTTTTTGACTTTAATTAAAAAAAAAAAACAACATCTATTTTTTATTCAGCTACCAGTGAAGTGTAATGTGGTCACTTAGATTCTTCACAGACACTGTGACTGCTGTATTTGTAGTGTGCAAGTTCTAATAACCAGAAGAGGATTTTTTTTGCATTTCAATGCACCCCACTGAATACAAAGATTATTGTTTTATATCTTTGTCTGCAAAGAACAGTGTTATAGGAATTAATGATCTTATACTACAAAATGACAAGGCCAGAAGGAGGTTTCTTTGTATTATCTCCTGTGTTCTTTTCAGATGATCCCCACAAATTTGAGTTTAGTTCAATGTGTAAATTAAGATAATCGTCTATAGCATGCTAAACTTTTGTGATTTTGAGGGGGAAAAAATAGTGTCTTCAGGTGGCATACTGAGCTGGAGTTTCTTTGCAAGAAAGAAGACACATTTTTCTTACTTTGCTTGTCTAAGTTAGTGTATAACTATGATGTAAAATGATACTGCAAGAGGCAGTTTCTTCCTAAAACTGATGAAACAGATGGAATAATTCAATGTTTATTATATAATTGACAGAGAACCAAGAAATTGAATCTGCTATGAACTCCTAAGACACTGTGCCAGTTTTTATGTGCATACAGCTGTTGATCAATGTAATATAAAAATATATACACATATAACTCATATTTGTATGTACCATAATCTCATACTTTATTTAAATAAGTTTACAAATAGAAACATTATAAATAAATAAATGTCTAAAAAATTTTCAGCAGAACTTTTCCTGTCAGAAAATATAATTCTGAAGGATTTGAATACCAATATACATCACAGCTAATTTTTTTTTCTAGCAATCTCAGATTTTTACTTCTCTTTTGCTTTTCTCATACTAAAGTGAATTCGAGCTGTGGGTTATTTTGTGCACTGATATGTGTGAGCATTATGTGTTAGAAATACAGCATCTCAATTTCTTATACTTCTCTTCTACAAATCTCTGGCCTTTGGAGTTTTTATGATACTTTTGGGCTGCAACAGAAAAAATAGTAGACTATCCATCTGATATTTTAACATGAATAAGTCAAAGATCAGAACAAGCAAATTTTAAAATCTCCAAATTATCTTTGGTCAGAAAGATATCATTTAAAATGGGGACTATCAGAGGTGGTTTTGAGTTAATGAGCAAAATTAGAGAAAAATACTGTAGAACAGTGGGCAGGGGCTGTATGTGTCCCACAGGTCCTGGACTTCCCCAGTTGTTACAGTTGCATCCATTTAAAAAATATTTTAGGAATATATCACACAAAGTTTGAAGAACAACTGTGCCTTGCATAAGGGCTCTTGGGCTGCAGCAGGGTCTGACACCCCATGTCCAGGGCACTGCCACAGCCCTCCCCTCTGTGGGACCCCCCAGAGATGCTGGCCAGCCAGGCAGGCACCCAAGGAGCCTGCTGAGTCCCAGAGATGAAAAGTGGCCATGACACAGGGATGAGATGAGAGAAAAATTTACAGAAAAAAATATCCTGCTTTCCTGAGCAATTCCTCTTTTTCCTCAGGGAAAACTTGTTTTAGTCTTACTACCATAGGTTACAAAGATAATAAATACAGATTTCTTCCTCTCCTCTGATCCCATTTTCATATCACCAAGAAGCATGAGAACTGTTTTCTTACTCACCCCTTCTGCTGTGCTAAAATTCACTTGTTTATTCCCATTTATCTTTCTTTGACTTTTACTGAAAGAAAAAAAGAAACCAAATCAGTTTATTACCTTCATCTTTATAACTTTTGACTTACTTAATGGACTAAAAAAGTTTTTTTTTGGATGACCAAATATATTTCTGCTTTTCTTTTCCAGTGTTTCGTTAGCATGCTCAGGAGTGGTCAGGTATATAAAGCTTTTAATCATCAGATCACTCAATCCCAGGTTTAAATCTTTTTGAAACACACAATTAGGTGGGTGTTCTACTGAAGCAGTTCTTCAAGATGTGATTTTCTTTTATGAAAGTAATGCGAGTTATAATAAAATGAAGGGATCATCGAACTGGTTAAAAATTGCTCATTTAATTTTGGTGGGTTTTTTTTTCCTTTACTGCACTGCTAAGATTAATATACCTCTAAGTCTCAATATAATTTTATATAGTTTATTCATAAGAAAAACATATATTGTCTCTTTGTCAGTTGTGTAAGCCCTACTACAAAGAACAACAGATTCTCACAGTTATAGTTCAAGTATCTTAATGTGTTAAGCTGATTTACATCAATGTGTGTATTTTGCAATTAATGTAATCTTTATTTTGCCTCCATCACCTGAGCAACACATGCAAACTAGGGTTGTTCAGTCATTTAGCATGTGTGACCAGATCATTTCCTGGCCTCTAGAGGAGGAATAAACAATCTGGCCAGTGCTAGATTGTGCTTGTTCCCCAGGGCATGTCCAGCTCCTATAAACCCCAGGAGGGTCAGATGAACTTTCTCTGGAACTCAGTCTCATATCGAAGCCCATAGACTCATGCTGAAGTTCACACTGAAGGTGGCAGAATGCATGAGGCCAATACAGTATTTCACACATCTAACTCTATTTCATGGTACTTTGAAGGCCTGGCTAGAAATAAAAATGTTTCCCAAAGAAACATTTACACAGAAAATATGTACTAGCCTGTAAGGCTTAGGAGAACACAGTGAGTGGTTGGTACTGAGGTGGTCATGGTTTGGCAGTGTATCAGCCCTGGAGACAAACGGGCTCCAGACAATACCCTCTCCTGATGCATTTGTAGGTGCAACAAGTGACAATCACAGCAGCGCTCGCCTTCCACTGAGCACTTGCTCCTTCCGTTTTTTCACTGACAATATAGCCTCATTTATGTCATATCAGTGCCCTGACTTGTCTTTATACACTTAAACAGAGGAATTACACAAATAATGAAATGTGTAAAAAAAAAAAAAACCCAAAAAAAAAGCCAAACAAGCAAAAAAAAAAAAAAAAAACAGAGAAAGCCTCCCCCCATGNCAAAACAAAACAAAAAAAAAAAAAACACCCAAAAAACAAAACCAAATCAGAGAAAGCCTCATCCCATGCAAAGCTAAATCCTAAGTTTCTCAGTGCTTATGAATCTTCAGTCAGATTCAAATAGAGTTTCATATATCCAGTAAATCTTTCCTCTCAAGACTAAAAATTTGCCTTTCTTTCTGAAGAAAGAATGGGGAAAGACGTCAGGACATTATGAAAATGCTTTTTTAGTTAGTCTCTTCTGTCTAATTATTTTAACAACTCCCCCCATAGTACTTCTGGACAATCACTAGATGACATCTGCCATCTTCCTGCACTCTGAGGTTTTAAAGGCTAGTTTAGTTGTACTATATTTTGTTATCATTTGGGAGACCAATACAAACCTACACTCTGGGAAAAGATAAATAAGTATTGGAAAGAAAAGCATCTGTGCCAAACATCTTGTTTGGAGGGCATTTTCAGTCCTTTCAATCAATATATACTCACTGGAAACACAGCCCCACCAGTCAACTGAATATGTGTTGGAGTGATTCCGGCAGGGATCCTTTAAATCACGCCTGTTCCTTTGTACCTCATCTTTCAAATATCCTGGTATTTGGTAGATAGTTATGAGGAAGATACATATACATATACAACTGTCTGCCATTTTTTCCCTATTACTAGCATGAATAAGGACATTTGAACAATGTGCTAGGTCCTGGTTTCTGCCCATTTGCTTTGGTGCCTTGAAGCATTTCATAGTGTTGTTTCTTGAAAAAACAAGCTGCAGCATGATATTTATCCAAGCACACTCGCCTAGCAAATTCAGTCAGCACAATTTTCTCTGTAGACACTTGTTTGTTTTTGAGTGGTGGTGGTCAATTACACAGTGACAATTGTCAGGACACTGGAACAAGACTGAGTTCCCTAACAGGCAGGTCAAATGATATTTTCAGCTGGTAAGTAGTAGAAGCTCAATTAGTACATTAATCATTTAAAACCAAATTGAACAGAACGGTCAATAACATTCTTTTGGGAGTAATCTTGCACTTGCAGAGGGATCTGTCTACTTAGCAAAGCAGCCTCAGGGCTGCTCTAACCTTTGCCTGAGGGCTGGTCCCCACTCAGTCGCCCAGAGCAAGGGGAGGGCTTAGGTAACAGTTCTTCCTGTTGTGCACTGCCACCCTCCATTCCCAAATTGAACCATGCACATAATCATCCCCTGGCACAATCAGCACTTGGCTCCTTAGACATTTCTTCACTATCCAGCACCTTAAATAAAAAGCCATGGGGATATAAAACCAAGATCACTAATTTTTCTATAATTGCAAACCCTTATTTTCTTTTCTATTATTTTATTATTTTATTGCAACTTTTGAACTTCCGAAACAAGTGCAATTGGGATGTTAGCAGCAAATTGGGAACATTCACAGCCATCAGACTTAGGCATGTACTTCCTGCTTCTAAGCATGATGAAACCCCATACATCCTGAAGTCTCAATAATTTCACCACACTATTTCCAGGTAAAATGATTGTTATTCATCACATTTTATTCTATATCAGCTTGACTCTAGATTCATGTAGCAGTTACATCATATTCAGTTATATTTATTTTTAGAATTTACTTACTTCCTCTACCATACCTGCATGCATAGGATAATAAAGAAATCAGATTGAGGGAAGTGGCAAAAAATCCTCTTAAGATAGCACTGAAAGCTAGTCCTACAGAGAAATCCAACACAGGCACATGCCTGTGCTGCACGGTGCAGCATAGGTGAAGAATACCAAGTTAGCACAGGCATACCTGAAAATGCCAACATGGCTCTAAAAGCAGTTTAGCCACATCAGTGCATCGTATATTTGAGATTATATTGTACTGACACAGGTGTGACGCCTGCAGTAGACAGCTCGTATGAGAGTGAGAGCCCAGAGGTGGTTCAGAAGTCACAATATCATCCTGCAGCCCGTAGAAATTGCTGACCAGCATCACCAGGTTTGGAGTGGGATTTCTATAGGCTGTTTTTGCCTGTTCCCCCGTATCAGACTGGCACAAGGAAAATAATTTTTACAATGAGGATGGTGAGACGGTCCCCAGAGAGGCTATGGATGACTCATACCAGGAAATAATCAAGATCATGTTGGATGGGGCTCTGGGCAACCTGATCTACTGGAAGTTCTGGACCAGATGACCTTCAAAGGTCCCTTCCAACCCAGATCATTATTATGATTCTGTGACCAAAGAAGAGCTGAGATGTTAACTGCTACCCTCAAAATTCTGTCTAACACCATGGTCCTATGAAAATCTCCTAAATTTTCACTTGTGTACACAGCCAGAAGCATCTTAGCCTCAATGGCTCTGGACTCAATCAAATTTCCTCCAGGAGATCCAAAAAAAGGCAAAGGCATGAAGAAAAAGGAAACCCCCTGTTCTTCATTTTTGTAGCCAGCTCAGTGGTTAGCACATATGTGAATTCCCACATGAGAGATATCTGCACTAGGAACATTTAACTTCCTAGCTCACTGGCCACCTGTCAAATTCTCATCCTTGATTTAAGCTCTCTGTCCTTACCATACTTGAAGACATACTTTAAATGACAACCATGGCAGTCTAGTAAGCTAAATTATGAGATCTCTGAGTTACCCAGTAATAGAGCAAGGTTTCATGCTTGTTCCTCAGTAGGTGTTTGCTCAAAGAGACTGAGTGTCTCCATTCAGGATGCATCCTTCCCAGGCACTGGGTGTTTGAGATATGTCAGTCCTTTGTGTTAGAGAGAGATTCTGTAGATATAAAATTGGGCTAAGGCCTCCACAAGCGAAAATACATCACTGCTACTATAAAGATCTCAACTTACTCTTTTCAGTGATTTATATACTGCTAGTATATAAACCTTTTTGTCCCTATATGAACTGTAAATGGTAGCCACATTTTTTTCAGATATGACAGACTCATGTAATAGGTTATTTTTTTCCATTAGAACACATGCCATTAAATCCATTATCCTTTCTAGTTTCTCTGTCAGGGCAATCAGTCTCTTTGCTTTGCTACAGTTATAATGCCACTATTAATTAATCTTATCCTTAATTTATAACTCATATATTTTTTTAAATAAATGTACAGCTTGTAATGAGCCTGGACTGACTATTTTGAGATCAAAGGTCCAGATCTTCAGAGATACATGCACACTTAATTCCTATTTATGTAGCCAGTTTCCATTGATTTCTGTAGTAGATAGTTGACAAAACATCTTTGAAGATCGGAGCCAAAGTTTAGACTCATATGTTAGTTATAGCCCAAAAGTCCCTTCATTAGATCCATTTTGAGGGGGGCTGTGTCAAAAAAGTGTTAGAACAGCACAGGGTCTCATAGTCCATTCAGTCTCCAACCTTGTAGCAAGGATATGAGTGCAACTATTTGTGGGCACAGCTTTGTGATAAGACAAAAGTTTCTATACAGCTGGTGGCCAATCATCCAGTTCCAACAGTACTTCTCACACACATCATAGATTCATAGACTCGTTAAGATAGAAAAATACCTCCAAGATCATTAAATCCAACCTTTGACCAAACATCACCGTGCCCACTAAATCATACTGCAAAGTACCATTTCTCATATTTTGAACATTTCCAGGAATGGTGACTCTACCACTTCCCTGGGGAGCTTGTTTCAGCATTTAACAGTATTTACTGTTTCAGTATTTATTTATTCTTCTTTCAGTGAAGAAATTTTTCCTAACATCCAACCTGAGCCTCACCTTGAGCACCTTGAGGCCATTCCCCTTCTCCTGTCACTAGCTGCCTGGTGAAGAGGCCAACCCCTACTTCACCACAACTTCCTTCTCTTGTCCAGGCTTAACAATCCCAGCTCCTCCATCCACTCCTCATAAGACTTGTGCTCCAGACCCTTTACCAGCTTCATTGCCTTTCTCTGGACACACTCCAGCACCTCAGTGTTTTTCTTATACTGAGGGACCCAAACCTAAACACAGGACTCGAGGTGTGGCCTCACCAGTGCCAAGTACAGGGGGATGGTCACTGCCCTAGTCCTGGTGGCCACACTATTTCTGATCCAGGTTAGGATGCCACTGGCCATCTTGGCCACTTGGGCACACTGCTGGCTCATGTTCATCCAACTGTTGACCAGCACCCCTAGGTGTGGATGGAAAGAGCTACATGTTTCCTTCAAAACCAATGTCCAAGGATTGAAATCACAACTTTCCCTCTATGATTAATTTTATATTCAAAATGATTAGGATTTGGGGGAGCCTTTGCGATTCATAGAGGACACTTAGCTCACACTAAACTTGTCTTCTTACGTTACACCCTGTGGATGGAAGCAAACATCCATTCTGCTGAAAGTGGGTGGGGTTTTCTTACAGCTGTGGCTGAAGCAGCAATAATTTTTATGATGAGCTTCAGCACTGCAGTGTTTTCTGTTCCACAGGGTGGCACGCAGTGCACACTGCTTTTTCCTGTATGTTGCAGCATGTCACTGTGTGCTCAACTTTAAGCCTACCAGCAGCTTCAATGAAGTCAGCCATGACTCTGAATTTAGATATTACTCAAGTGTTCTCTTGGATCAGGTCACAGTGCTAAGTAGTTTTTTCAGATTATATCTCAAATGTCTTAGCCTGAAGAGCTCTACCTTATGTTCTGAAGGCAGGTACTTTTATACGCTAGCTTACACCCAAATACTCTGGGACTCCTATTATCTTTCCCCAAGTTGGCTTACTCATACAACAAACTGTGACCAAACTTTAAGGTAGGCTTGCTATGATCTTTAGTTAAAATTTTTTCTTTCAATAATATTATAATGCTGTTGTGTCATAATATTACACTGTAGTATTTTTCTTGTAAAGAAACAAAATGACCAATGCATTGATAATAATCACTCCAATGTAGCAGAAGCTTTAGTGGAGACTGAGCTACCTTTATTCCAGAGAAAAAGAAGTGGAAACTCCTTTCCTGTTACAGGGTGATGTAGCCCTACAGACATGCTGGAGCAGGCACTCTGCTGCTCCCTAACATTAGGGGTCACCTGTGCCACTTAGCCTCATTACCAGGGAGGACATGAGTCACGTGGGACTGACCGAGCACTCTCAGTGGTATTCCACATCACCTGAAATGAAAGAATATTAAAGGAGCTCGACATTTTACTTCAAAGGTCAACAAATAACTCTCAGTGTTGCCATATATAAAGCAAATGACAGTAGACAACAGGCATAGCTTTGGCCTTGCAGTAGTTGCAGTTTAAAACAAAGTGACAGGAAATAATGAGGTTTAAATTGGTGAATTGGTTTGTGTGTACTGGGGATTAACCTGTAATACATAGTGCACCCAAATTACAGAACTTCAGAGATGAGCCACTTTAAAGCAGTGTAGCACACGCTCTGACTGGCATGATGCCTCATTTACAGAAATAGTGGTATACTTATTTTTTCTCCCACAGTCACATCATAAACTTAGAGTAAAATCTTAAATGATCTTGCAATGAAATCAAGTGGTATTAGAAGATAAACACAGCCAAAAAAAAGTATTTTAATAAGGTGTGTGATAGAGAAAGTAAGATGCATCAGCTAAGATGAGGTCTGAGCATTATATTTTTACTAATATGCCACTAGCAGTATTTATGAATGAAATGAAGTGGAAAGAGCCAAAGGATGACTCATACATTTGTGCTTTTTAAACAAAAGAATGGGATGAAATAACTGTGCTGTTTTTATCCTTCTGAACACTGCCCATAACAATCCAGATGTGGCTTTGGCAGAGAAAATGAGTGATAGCACACAGACCTTTGTGTCACAGTATGTCTCCCTGTGACGTGAGGAACTAGAATGCAGTCGCTAACATGTTCAGAGATCATACACAGCAGGTAATGAATTCAGCAGCAGTGAGTAACAGAAATGACAGGATGCTCTGCATCCTTCTAAATTTGCTGCTGTTTTCTCTTGCCTTTTGTAGATATTTTAGTAGGCAGATGGGGTTACTCCAGGAAACTCCGCCTAAATTCACATGAAATGGGGCTGGCAGTGTGACAACACAAGTGCTGTAAGCTTGATGGGTTCAAGGATTCTCAGGCACAGGATTCAATATAAATTAAGCTGTAAATAAATAAGGACTCTTACTCTGAGAAAGATAAGATTCAGGTGAGAGAGAGGACAGGGCAATGCAATTAATAGTTATTACACTAAAGAACCTTTTATCACCAGCAAATTATATTAGGGTTGAAGACAGTAATTTGAGGAAATTATTCTATTCACATGCTTTAGTTGAAGTAGGTTCCATGAGTCTATTTATTGTGCTGGAGAAGGTATATTATTTGGATCTGAGAGTTTCCATGGCTTTGACTTTTTACTGACCATTTTACATCTTCATTTACTGCTCCCACCCCGGTTAGCAAGCAGAACACAAAGATGACATCTAACATATCACAGTCAATTCCAAGCATTTAAAATCTGAAAAGAGCACTCAGAATACCAGAAAAATTGACTTGTACAAAAAAATCAATAAGCTGAATTATTTCCAAATCAAAATAATAATCCACCTTATTTTTCTGCATGTAAGTTTCATTGTTTAAGGAGATTCTCTGTTAACCATGGTGCCTTCAAGCTTGCTCTGACCATGACAAAAGAAAGATTCCCTTTCACATACTGATATACCTCCAGAAGCTGAGGCATTGCAAAAGGCAATAGCACTGTGTTAGTTCCTGGACTAACTGCCCTTCTCTGCTCATCAAGCCTTCTTGAATTTATCCTCTCTAAATGGGTACCCTTGAGACTTACAGCTCTATAATTTTTAAGGCATTTTTCCCCACTATTACCCCTATCTTAAAAGTGCAAATTTCTCCTTAAGCAGGTGTCTCCTATAAGTAACAGCTGAAACCTCCAACAGTGCCTTCCTCATGAACAGGGAAATGGGGATTCCTCTCCTGCCCTCCAGAAGGACCCCATCCCTCTTTTCATTTTCAAATTATTTGTTGGTTAATGAGCAGCACCTCAGGCTGTCAATCTCTGAAGAGGCACAGTGTCGCAAGGACAGAATATCTGCCTCTATGTATTTAATCATACAATGCAATTTTAATCAACCTGCAAAAAAGCCCACATTAAAATAGAGGACAGATCGTGCTACAGTTAAATTGTGATTTTGGTGTTGAGATAAAAAATGGATATTAATGTTCATGTTGCAAAAAAAAAGTGTACTTCACAGTACATAAATTAAATATATAAAGTTTGTTATTTTACACTACATCTGTCTGCATATTTTAAAGTATTGTTCCATTTTATTACATTTCTGGTCAAGACTAATGCTCATTAAAAATCTAATATGACAATGAAAAATTTTATATGGAATATTCTTGTCCTCTATTACAATTGCTATCTGCTCCACTTTTTGGAAACCAGAGTAAATTAGACTTGGGCCATGGTAATCTTAATTATATCTTGAAATGGATGATGTTGGAAATATATTGAATAAACTCTTTTGGTGAGATTGCCTATGCCTCTTAATTCAAACTCTATGTTCATATGCTTACATTATTTAAATTACAAAAGGCAGGCATTTGAAAAACTGGATGCTTTGTTGGGCTGTTATATTCATGAAAATCCATTCAATTGTGAGGAGGTCAAAAAAACAGAGGAGAAAAAAACTGCCTGCTGATCAAAATGTAACATAAGCTACACCATTTCATTTAAGCTGCAAAATGCATAGACTAAAAAAAAAGACAGTTCAATATGATCTCAGAACTGTGTTCTATGAATTCTTCTTACTTTTAGCTAGAGAGCAGTTGTAACCCAACCTATTACTTGCTTTATTTGAACAAGACAGGAAATGGGGGCCTTTCTAATAGGTGACAAAAGCACTCTGCATATTGGGTGGCTGATGTGAAAGTGATAGATGAGAACATCACCAGATCCAACATTTTGGATTTTGCTACAAACTTTTATCAAAGTGAATTGTTGACTCTGAATGCAACTAAAAAACCCAACCAAAATTTTATCTTGTCTCAGTCGGCTTTGTGAGAAGCATGAAACAGAGCATGACACAGCAGATGATACAACTGGCAAGGTCAGTTATTTTCACATGAAACAAGGTGTGATGATAAAAGAGGATTGGTAACAGTAAGAACTGCCATGGGCTACATGAAGGGCACTGCTTTACTTCCATGGCATTACTTACTGTCCATTGATAAGGAATGTGTTTCAGTAATAGTGAGGGAAGGGTACCAGAGCTGTGATGCAGGATGTGGCCAGGCATCCCTGTCGAGCAGCCTTGTGAAGAGCCAACAAGCTGCCAGCGGGCACCTGAGGGCAAGTTAAGCTTCTGGGATATATTTAGTGAACATATTTTAATAAAAATTGTAAATAAATCAGCTGCTCAGAGTATGAAGTTTGCAATCTACAGGTGATACACTGAACCGCAAACCAAACTACACTGAGTATATTGAGCAAAGCTGTCTAATTTTATACCTCCAGTAAAGGGGTTTTCTTAATCTCTTCACGGAATCAACAGTACTAGCCAATTTTTGTGTGCCTTCTTTCCTTCCTCCTTTCTCTAAATTCCCGTGAAAGACTGAAGAACACCTTATTATGTACTCAATCTTTTTCTAAACTATTACTAACTCCTTTACCTGGTTCAGGTAATTTCAGTCTCAGAGACACATCTCCATGTGCAGTCTTTATGATTATGCTTCCTTGAAGACCTTCAGTATTCTAAAATTGAAACAGGAACTCTTGTCTGTTTGGTCAACCAACCAACAAACAAAATTAATTGCAAATCAATACAGAAGATTTTTGATAGACTTATTAAAATGTGGATCTAGGTACTTCTTTACTATATACTTCAGCATAAGTATCACAAATGGTAGTGCACAACTAGAAACAGTCTTTTGAAAGACATAAAAAAATTTTAGGCCATCACAGACCGGCAGACACCCTTGAGGTAAAAACAGAACTTCCAAGTATATGAATAAAACAAAGAATCACAACAAATTTTCTTACATCCTGTGAATGTAAAACTTTCTGTCACAGAAGATTCCTGAACCTCAGTAAATATCCTTGCTCACCTTCAGAAGTCTTTAGTTGGGAGAAATGCTGGATAATGATTAGAACTGAAAGCTAGTTCATCCATCTCTCTCTGTAAAACACAATCCTGATTCACCTATTGGAGCTACTTGTAAAGCTGATTTATCAAAGTCCTCGAAGAATAGTCTGTCAGCATTTCACAGCACTGAAGTTGTAAGGGGGTTTCTGTATTTTCTTCATTGTAGGCTGAGAAAAAAAAAATCTCTTTGGTTCCCTAAAATCATAAACCTCCTACACCCCAGTCAGCATTTACAAGTAGAGGTTTCCTGCATGTAGAATAACCAGCTGTAGACTCAAGCTCCTCAGAGGGACCAGATCTCCAGCATTCAAAATTGAGTCTCCTCTCCCTCCCATGTCAGCTTTTCCCTGTAGTTCTGCACTCCAGAGTAGATCCCATTTGAGCTAAAGTAAGCAGCCCAAATCACTGTACTATTACTACTAACAAAAAAACCACCACCAACAACAAAACAACAACAAAACACCCCAAAGCCAACCAGCCAAACAAAAAAACCCTAACCCCACTTCTATTCAAAATCTAGTAAAGAGACATGCAACTGAACATAATTTCCAAGGCAGAATAGAGACTGCTTATCTAAAAAGTATATATTATAAAGAATCTTTCTAAAGTTTACAATGTCTTTATCAATTTGCATCTAAATTTTTCTAAATAACAATGCACTGGAGCAAAGGCAGTGATTTCTTAAGTTATCCCCATCCAGAAAAAACTGGCTGTTGAACATATGGTTAATTTTAAACACAGATGGAATTAAGCATGTGCTTCAGTACTTTTCTGAGTCAGAAGTAAAAACTGAAGACCATAGCTATGTAATACTCTGCCATGTTACAGCAAAATCCACTGAAATGTTGCCATCATATTCTTTCATATGATTTCAATATCCTGCTTGAGCAGAGGGGGTTGAATTAGATGACATCTAGAGGTCCCTTCCAACCTCAGCCATTCTGTGATGCTATGAACAGTGTAGACATGAAACCACATTAGTTAGGTACTTATTCATTGTGTAATGAATATAAACCATTCTCATTGTTTATGTAAAGGGTAAAAAAAAAAAAACAAAAAACAAACTGAAAGGCACAGGTGTCATTTGGATCATTCATTTTTCTTTATTGAGCTTTGATGAAAAACAGTCCATTTGAAATATTTCCAGCAACTATTTCAATTCCAAATGCTCAATACAAAAACTTGGTGTCAGAGTTCAAACATATAAAGTTAGATTATAATTTAATATTTAACAGCACTAATCATTTCTGATTTTTCATAATTAAGTTTACAAAAATAATGTTACATTTATAAAATAAATCAGCTTTTCCCAATAAATTACAGTGGTGTTCTTATTCAAAAATGTAATATATCGTACAAAATAGACAACAACTTTTTGTCAGATAAAATACTAAAGTATATTTTTCCTCCAGTACATTTTGGCAGTGTGTGAAAACATTTTATTGTACACTTGATACCTAAAGTTCACTGTGACAAATAAACTAAGCTATTATGCACATCTCTTATACAAGGCAAGGGTGGCCAGCTTGGGGATTGATTTTTTTTTTCCAATTATATGTTTTTAGTCAGACCAATACTGCCATGTTTATGCAACTGACTTCATTTATCTGACCCAGTAAATTCATGCAGATCCACCTAGAGTGGATCAACACTCCTTCTATGACAAGTGCAAAAAAGTGAGCCCAATCAGCAAACTTTTGGGCTGCTCAGTATCTCTCACTCTTGTTTTACCTTTGTGTATCACTGTAAAGCATTGGTGGACAACTTGTAAAAACAGCACAGTCTGGATACCCTTAAAGTTAATGGCAAAACTTCAGTAACTTATTCTGTCATAAAAACTCATACTAAAAGGAACTTGTAAAAAGAGCAATGCATTAATAAAAAAAAGCCCCAATAAACAGCAAAAAGTAAAAGGATCTAAAAAGCAAAAGGCAAATGTTAATAGGTAGTGTATACAGACTTTACAAAAGCAACTACTTTAAAATAACAAAGAAACACAATGTCTACCATGTGGCAGGTGCATTCTCATTAAAGCCTTTTGAATGTTCAGGTCAGATCAGCATTTACTGTGTGGCATTTCCTGCCTACAAAAATGTATTTGAAAAATAATTTCAGACTGAGCAACTTTTACAAGCCAAGGAAGTAACTGCACCATCTCTAGATGCTGTGATTAATGAAGGTGTCTGCTTCAGGAAGATCAACATCTCACCTTGAAGAATTTCTGACTCCACTATGTTTTCTCTTTGCAATAGTTTAGCAAACTGCAATATATTATTATCTCTTTTTTGTCTTTTTCTCTCTTACATATCTTTTGGTAAAAAGTCTGCTTTAAAGTACTAAATCATTGCTGTCTGGAATAAATAAAATGTGCAAAGTGGTGATTCTCTTATGATGTTAGCATTGTATGAACAACATATCACTTCATATATCGTAAAAGATTACTTTCACAAATTTTAACTGAGTAGTATAAATGCCCCAAGTGAGCAGGTGTCACAAGGTCACTTTGTGCAAATTCACAGAGGGTCCAAATCCAGATGGGTTGTTACGGACTTCAGACACAAAGCCTAGTCAATGTTGGATCCCCAGACTGGAAGGGGAGGAAGAGGTGGAGAAAGGGGCTCATTACAGAAAATCAAGTCACCCCACACTTCTGAAAACTCTTAAAATTAAGAAGATGAGTATCTGAATTGAGAGGGTGTGCTGTTTTCTAGCTGTAGTCTGGCTTAAATACCATGGCTCAAACCAGGAATGTCTGAAGCTGAACCCAGGCACATTTGCAACTGCAATTAGTAAGTCATACCTCTGCAAACACAGAACCACTACATGAATTACAACTTTTCTGTAGGTGAATTTTAGTGATTGCTGAAACATGCATTTACCACCCAGTCAGACAAATAAACACGATGGCTACTCTCACACTAGTAAGCCAAACATCCCAAAGTATACTCCAGCCCTGAGGTCAAATGACATGGTCCAAGTTAGACCTCACTGCAGTCTAAAATGTCTTTGTGAGGGGAAGAGGAGGGGCAGGCACTGATCTCTTCTCTGTGGTGACCAGGGACCCAAGAGAATGGCCTGAAGTAGTGTCAGGAGCTTTAGGTTCGATATTAGAAGTTTCTTTACCCAGAGGGTGTTTGGGCACTGGAACAGGCTCCCCAGAGTGTGCCCATAAATTTCTTGGGAAAGTACTAGTTAGTCCAGACCAAAAAGCCTACCAGTCCTCATTCTAAGTACTTATCAATAGAAATGCTTCAGCACTGGCCAATTGACTACATATAGACATATATCTATATGACTATATATAAACATAATATCTATGTATGCTTATATATGGATTTTAAGTCCTGAAGCATATTCACCCAGGTAGGCCTTCTGCTTCACACAAACTGTTAAGCAGGGAGGATTCAATACTTGTGTTGAAATTTTACTTGAAAAAGATGGTCCTTTCAAATCAGGATATTTTTAAATTGTTGGGTTTTTCTGTCCATTAAGTATGTTTTCCTTTTTTTTTTTCAATTTGTGTGGGGTTTTTTTGGTAGCCTAATGTTCTATTATTAGTGGAATCTTGGCTTTTCCCTGAATAACCCACTTTTTCATGTCTACAATTCACAGCTAAACAAGCACTAACCAGTTCCATTACAATGAAAAAATTATATACACATCTAAAGCAATAATATTAAGACAACAACTAAAACAGGAAATAAAAACATGAATCTGTGCAGTTATAAGATCTAAAAATAATATCTACCTCTATACATATTTGTCAGACTGCAGCGTCCACAGTTACAGTTGTATGCAGTAGTCGGAACAGCATTACTTTCCAAATCATGAGGTGTTTTAAGGAACACCCACTTAGTAGTGGCTGCTAAGGAAATAACTTCCTTTATCAACCTGAGATTTTAAATGTGCAAGTGTTCTACCAATCTATCTAGTGCATGAAAAGGAAGGGAGAAAGGGAAGGAAGGGAGAAAGGGAAGGAAGGGAGAAAGGGAAGGGAGAAAGGGAAGGAAGGAAGGAAGGAAGGAAGGAAGGAAGGAAGGAAGGAAGGAAGGAAGGAAGGAAGGAAGGAAGGATAAGACAGAGATATAAATATTATCACAATGGTTTTTGTTTCAAAATAGATTGCTGTGCAATGACTGAAGCCTGATTTGCAGACATTTTGTATTCTTGCCCAGAGCCTTGTGGAGGGGAAGGTAATGGAGTTTCTGGAGTAGCTGAAAAGAAACATAGAAATAATTACATATTTTTATAGCCTGGTGTACTCTACATATACATACTACTGCACTGAAAGAGAGTTCTGTTACATGGACTCCCTTGAGAAAGGGAGTGCCTTGACATGCTAGGGAAACGGGATATTTTAATGATCAGAATTTTTAGTTTATTAAAGATTGTGCATGTAAAAACAATGATATATCAGAATGGTGCTGAATTTTTAAAATTAAATTAAATTTTAAGGTCAAAGTCTATTACTTAACATCATTTATATACATACATTTTTAATGCACAATTATTTTAATTTAAGAATGATGATGAAATAGGTCTATGAACACTGACAGGCCACCATTCTAATTAATATTTTAAAATGAAGAAGAGAAATGTTATGACAGAAGGCTAACTTGCAATTACTTACGTATCTGTTCTGTATGTACAGGAGCAGACATTGAACTTATGAGGACAGTTTGGCCAGTTAATGGATCTTGGGCTAAGTGAGGATGCATTGGATGATGCAGATGACTGGCATCATTAGAAGTACCTGCAAAAATAACATGAGCATATATCAATGCAAAAGAGCATGTTGTTGCCAGTGACTTATACTTCAGTAATTACATTTTCACAGTGTAAATATTTTGATTGGCAATTTGAATAATTGCCTCTGGGTATTCATTAAACAACTTAAGCAGACTTAAAACATATTAAGCACTGTGTTTATTTTCACTGTTTTGACTGCAATAACAGTGTGTTTCGTGAAATATTTCTAAGGATTCTTTCATCTGCCTAGGGAATTATAGGACAACCCAGTAGTTACTGAGAAGTACATAGCAAAATCTGTTTTGTAGGACTAAGTTAACAAGATGAACTGCCAAGACAAGAAGGCTCTAGCTAACAATTACACAACACAAAGCTCAGTGACTTAGAGTGATAGCTTAGATCAGGATTCCCTCAACATCGTAACATGCTAAATTCAACATAACACAAGATGATAAATTTACCAAATTGTTAGCTTACCTCCCAGTAACATTTCCTGAAGCAAACTGTCAATTTTAACAATTCCAAATAATTTAACCAATTGTATCTGCTCGATCATTTGCCAAGTGATGCTTTGAAGAGTAGGCAGTAAAAGAAGAAGTTCTCCAAATCTTCCTCTGGAGTCGTACTGACGGTCATTAATATAATCCTCTAAACTGATTTGGACTTGGAATCGCATATTTTTAATCTTCAATGGATTACTCAAGCCTTTTGCATCTTAAAAAATGACAAAAACTTAAAGTCAAGGTGAATTATGATTTGGGAGGAGCATTTTACAGGTTTTCATTTTAGTTCTTTACATTCAGCTAGATAACATGAACAAATGCTACATTAACAAAAATTACTTTCAATACAATCACATGTAAAACAATTGAGAGATATTTTTGTAAAAATACCTGGATCAAAAAACACAATTGCTTTCAAGCAAGCATATTCATTGTCATCTATTTGAATTTCCTGGAAGGGACGAACTAATTCATCCAGAATCCGATTTGCCACTCGGCAGATCTCTATTTCAGTGCAGTTGCGGTGAATAATGTAATTGTTGCCTTAGAGAGAAAGAATACCAACATATGAATTAACAGAAACACTTTGATGTAACTTAGGGATTAAGCCAATTTTCAAGAGTACATTTCATATTGCTTGATAAAGTTAATAAATTTTTTAAGTCATAATTCTCCCTTGCATCACACACTCTGTTTTCTTTGCAAATAGAGTATATGTGCAAATTATAGCTGTTACCCAGTAAATAATCTGTACATATAAGTATGCCAATGTGTAGCTACTGATTAGTTCACAGGACCAAGGTTGGTATTTGAATGTATAAGTATGAAGCCCAAAGAGGAAGGAGAACAAGTAGTAGAAAATGTCCTTGTACCACACCAGCAGTGAAGAGACAAGTCCATATTCCATATAGTCTTGCCTCGCATCAAAAATCCTGTCCAAGACAACCAACAGACTTTCTCAGGAAACAGCCCCAGGGCTGACCTTGCCTAATGAGAGCCTTTTTGCCAGAGTACACTTCAGAGTGGCGGAGCACTTCATCAAACAAGGCTAACAAATGCCTCATCACATCATTCTCCACACAGGCACAAATCTCATCCTGCATCTGGGCCTCTCCGTTGCATGAGCTAGAAGACATGTTTCCATCAGTGACAAGATCCTCTTCCCTGACAGCCGTTTTCCCTCTACGTAACCCCATGCAGGAGCCATTTCAGCTGACCAAGAATACGCTCCTGCAGGTGTGCCTCAGCACTGTGCCATGATTGCACCCATCCGCCACGTGGCAGGGACAGCAGCAATGATGTTTACATGGTGACCATTTGGAGACTGTCAAGGAAGCAGGGAGTGGGATCTTGGGAAAGTGAGTTGCAGGGAACAGGCTATCTAATATTTTAGCCAGTAGAGTCTTCTCTGAGTCTGAAGGACTCCTAAGAAACCTCCAGATGGTTTTCATGAAGACTGAAAGTAGTACATGTGCAACAGGCTGGCTACTCCTTTCCTAAGCAAAGGAGTTTTTATGCTGTTTTTGTGGTGGTTTTGGTTTTTTCCATTTTTTTTTTTTGTTCATGGGAAAAGGTGCTGAAAGCACAAAAACGTCAGGAGGCCATTGCCAGGAAATCCCTTAAATTGTGGTTTCTGCTATCCAATAGACCTTTAGCTGTATTAGCCCACATGAAACCATCCACCTGCTTTTGCTGGAACAGGCACGTGACATTATGTCATTAATAGCTATTTAGCATTTATAGAATGCATTGCTTTGATTGTGCCAGAACAGTGCTCCTGCTTAAGTCACTACATTGTTGCTAATGTACTATAACATCATCATCAGTCAGTTAAACAAAACCAATATTTACCTAAAAGTAAAATGTCCTTATATGCCATGGACCGTTTTGCTGCTCCAAGCAACAGGTGCTCCCCAGCATGTGCTCTTAGCAGGGCAACCTCATGAAAAAAACAGAAGACTCATTAGATGATAAAGCCGTAAGTTTCAATAAGAGCAAAAGAAAAGAGGCTACATATTACTGTTAGGTAAATGTTTAAGCCTGTTAAGATTCCAATGTAAAATGTAAAGTGAATGTAAAAATATTAACACCATAAAACCAGTACTTTCTAATTAAACTGTCATTCTCTGTCACTTTTAGCATTCTGTCTAGATTTGAAACATCAAGATCTGCAAAATACTTCTCAATAAATACACTTCCTGCACTCATTTCCTAGTGTGAATTCCCTTGACAAAGTTTTCTCTGACATTTAAGTTGGCACTAAAGACTCCAGTGGGCTGGAATGAACTGTTACAGTAAATTTGGTTCTGTCAGTATCGCATTTTTCTCTTGAACCAAAATATTATGTGGCACTTAAAAGAATTTTTTTCCCAACAAAGCCAGATATGCTAATAGAGCCACTATTATCTGCAAAGAGGAATCACAATTTGTACTGGGAAGGAACTTGTGTTTATGATTTTCCTCTTTGTCACCTATTTACTTTCCTCTGGTTTTAATTCTGCTTGAAATTTCAGCAATGGCCTTTATTTCCTCAAGGAACTCATTTCTTGGCAAGTAATTCTAATCCAAGCCAATAACTTTAAGAGAGATTAAAAGGTACATAGCACCTGGGTAATACTTATCTGTTAAGACTTTTCAGGTTCTCAGTGGAGTTATTGTAGCTGCTTTGGCCTTCTCTATGATTTATAAATCAGCCTGACTCCCAGATCAGGAATAATTTTTTCAAAACCAGATGGCTTATTTTATAACTCTATGCACAATGCCCCTTAGAAACTGGCTATCACAAATGAAAAAGTGGCATTTGTTTTATCTCTCAGATCTTTGCCCCTACTTTTCTAAGGTATTTAAGAGTATTTCCCAACATGCACTCTTCAAGCACAGCAGGGGTGTTTCTAGCCTACCATTCTAAGCTGATATTTTATTTTTTTTAAATGCAGACAGGAACATTTTAAGGATGTTTGATACCTACTCTTTTCCTCCATGCTATCTTAACAATAAAAGCAGCAATATTTTTTTTTCTCACTTTTGTTTCCCTTGTGTGGCAATGGCATTTGAAATTCTCTTTCACATGAACAGAGTTTTAACTTATTCAACTATGTTGAGCTTGTTCACATATGTGCTCTGTGGGTCTGCAAAGAGACCATTTACCTCCTTTTTTTGGGAGTCTCCTGTGGCCTGAAACACATCCATATTTCTTAGGAACAATGTAAGAGGGAATGATTCAATTCAAAACCAAGGATGACCTAACGCTTGCAGGATTTTGTTAAAAAACAGGGAGACTGAAGAAGCAAAAGAAAGGATTTACACAATTCCATTTCACAGAGTAATTTTCAAGATTAATCAGATTTTTGTGTGGGATCAAGAGATCCCAAGCAATGAATTAATCTCCTGCTGAGGCTGCTTGTCAGAGAATTGATCACCACAATGTGGAGATACTGGTTCTGGGTTTGCCAGCAAAACCTACTCTGAAAGCCAGTGATATATTAGGATATATTACAAATGTGATGATAGATCAGACCTCTATCATAAAAACCCTTATGGATTTTCAAGATTTCGTGCTTTTTTCCCTTACATTTATTATATACAATATAATTTTAGTACATTGTATTATATGAAAGATTATTTGTTATGGATTGATATCAGTATGTTTGCAATTTGTTTGAGATTCTAATCCCTTTTGGATTTTGCAAATAGAGAATATTTGCACCAAATTAAATTACATGCTGCCTTAAACCATATTATAATGAAAGGTGAACATGAAATAAATACTTTTTAAGGTCAGAAAAAAATTTGGCTTCCAAAATACTACAGAAAGAAAAATATACTTAAAGACATGCTGCTTTGCTGCTTCTTTTTGTTGATGTCTTTTATGTTATGGTATTGTTATTCCAAAACTTGAAAAAAAAATTAAGAGGGTGGGTCTAGTACTCAACTTGTTCAGACAAAAGAATGAGTGCTTCATCATGACATTTAAATATCACAAGAATAAGAGAGCAGTAATTGGAGTTTTCTCTTTGGTCTCCTCTTATACCTGGTCATCGAGTGGTAGTTCACAGAAGCCTGGAATATATTTAGCCCATTCCACCAGGACTAAAAGTTGTTGCTTCATAGATTCACAGACATCACTAACACCAGCAATTTTCTTAACATTTATATCAGTGCTAGCACCAGGACTGGAGATTGAGATCTGGCCATAATGAGAGAAAAAATGAACAATGTTAAATTTAATATAATTTTATTTTCACTGGTTAACAGCATACTTAAGAAAAAAATCACAGTAGTAATCATAGATACTCTTGATAAATTCCTTGACCATACTGACCATTACCCTGCACATAAATTATAAATTTTTCTTTCTCATTATTACCAGCATGCATTGAAATATGCTAAAACTTTAATAATCATAACCTTACAATATCTTCTCATTCCAAAATACTATTTTAAAACACTCTAGAGCTCTTTACCTTTGTGGAAGAGAGGTGTTTTGGTATTTTTTTCCTTTAAAATGGTTGACATTTACCTTATTTCAGAAAAAAAAAAGAAGAGCTAATAGTGGCATGCAATAATTTTAAGGGATAGAGATATTAAGAGAAAGAGAATGATAAAGGGGTAGCATGTTCTTCTAGTGCAAAGATAAGTATCATTAACTTTAGAAGGTAAAACAGGGGGTTTTAGTGCCTGGAGGAGAATGGTTTATAATGATGAAGCAGTGGTACAGGCAGAGGCCAGAGATGTTTCAGAGGAAATGTAAGGGATATGAGTGTGCATTAGACCACCTGCAGGGAACATAGTTCTGTGAAATGGCAAGAGAGCAATATCTTTCTGAGCCTGAAGCTGGAGCACTTCTACTGAGCCAAATCCT
>VXBU01031731.1:851278-872380 GCA_013400315.1 Bombycilla garrulus | reverse complement strand
TAAGCAAGTTAGTAAGAGGTGCAAGAATGCAGAATCAATGACCATGATTTATCTAAGGTGCAGAAAAGGACTGGAGACTGTTCCATTCAGCAATTGATTGGATAGGGAAAAAAAAAAAAAGAAAAAGAGAAAATGAAGTTCAGATGAGACAAAGAAAATTTAAAAGCAAAATGTGAATAGACTGCAGTTGGAACACTTCTGTTTGCCTTACTTATAACATCTCAGGATATTAAAAATGGAATTTTCAAAAGAATGTAAGGAAATGAGTGTCCACACCCCTTTGAATGTAATGGCTTTGGACAAATTTTTCCCCATGTTTCATGGGAAAGCCTGCTTCAAGGATAGATAGATGCCACCAGCTGCCTAAGACAGCAACTGATTTAAAAGCAGTAAGAACCATAAACCTTTATTAAGAAAGGTGCCTAAGACATATTGTCCTGGACAAAGTAGAATTTTTTCATTGACTATGCTTCAAGAACGTATTCTATTACCTCTTCTTCCATTGAGAAGACGAAGCTATGTGCATTTTGGAAATAGAAAAAGTAATCTCAATAATTATTTTCGATACAATAATAAATTGAAAAGTATTTAATTTTAGTAAAAGGGTCTTAACATCACTAAATAATTTTGTGATGGATCTCAGTACCTGGCGGGAGAGTGTCTCGGCTTGTGACAATGTGCTAATAGAGGGACTGTTGCAGCCATCAAAAGTGTTTCTTCTTGTACTTATCCTGTCCCGTTCATTTTGTACAGCTGGAAAAGAATAATCATCTCATTTATTGACCTGTAAACACTGACATAAAGAATCATTTCAGATCTTCACTTCATTTCAGAAGATAACTCTAAGAACTGAAAAGTACGACATTCAAAGATGATCTCCTTTTAGCTCTGAGTGATGAGGAAGGATGATAATACATGTTTATAGCCTCTATCAGAACACTACTTGCCTGTAAAAAGCATGTACAACTAATTGCAGATAGACACTGAATCATCATCAGCCCTTCTGTCACTGGCTTAATTACAGTCCAACTTCTTTCTTCCTTTGAACTTGAACACATGGTCTCAATTTCAACCAATTTAATAAGTCAGGCTTTGTGACAACAGCAGAAATGGATATTTCCAGACTGCCAAATATGTCAAATGGTACAGCATCACCACTGAAAAAATATCTCTCAGAGGAAGTATGAAAGCCCTACTTATGCTCTGCTGTGGGAAATAATGAAACAGGAATGAGTCATTAATTTAATCCACTAGTAAGATAATTTTGAAACTTAAATCTCATATTCCTTCTCAGTGACGTTGCATTCTTAGTCAGCTTATGGAACGTTAACTAAGTTAAAGGGAAAAAAAATAACCCAACCCAAAAATCAGCACACCAAAAAAGTCTTAGGACAGTAAATTCAGTAAGTTTTGTCTCATGGGATCCAAAAACAGGCATTTGAAAGAGCTTTGGATAAGGAATCTGTAATCAGCATGTGCAAGGTTTATGATGCAAGAAGGTATACTTTTTAACTAAAGGAAGAAGAAAAAAATAAAAACTTACAACAGACAGATCCTTCTAAAACCTAGATCATGTCCAAGATTAGGTTAAGGAAAACAAAAAAAAGGGAGAAAAAGAATTGTGCCAGTAGAAATCTTTCTATTGTATGAGGAATTTCATTCTCTTTTAAGAGCAGCAGCTTTATTTCCAAAGATACATTTGCTATTTTGTGGGAAACAATCTGCTTTACAGAATTTAGGAGTAGTACAAGAGGTTTCAATTGGAAAGAAGAAAATACTCTGTGCACTGACTAGGTTCAGGCTTTATTTGAACAATGCACACCGTTTATTACAGAGCTGCACTAACTTTTTTGCAGGGACACCCACTGATGGGCCTTTTATTAAGGTCACAGGAAGAAATCTTGTGTGGTGATAAACACACAGCATGTTGTAGACAGCAAAGAGAAAACATAACCTTTTGTAAAAGAATGCTGAAACAAAATCCAATTCTGAAACATACATAGATAATTAAAATAAGTTTAGCACTGATTAGTTGTGCCAAAAATAGTAAGGCATTCTGACAATACACCACTAGTGAAAATCACTGGTAGAGCATACTTAAAACCATGTACTTTAATTTTCTTCTACATAGACATAATTTTAGATTATATGTGGCTTTTCATCAATTCAGGCTAAAATTGCCTTAAACAGAGACTCCGTGAGGAGGGCGGTGCATTTGCTCAAATAAGACTTGTAAAACTTTTAATAACTGAAGCCTTTCTTATCTTTGTCCTGAAGAAAAGAAAGAGATTTTCTAGAAACTTAAAAAAATATCATAGACTATACTACACTTATGCTACGAGATAGGCCCTGATCATGTAGAAAGGTTATAACAAAACAAAGGCAGTGTTGAAAGTTCTAGATGGACTAGGATCAGAGAAGGGCAAAGTAGCAATAAGTGGGTTAAAAGTTATGTGCCATGCACCAGACTGCATTAGCATCTTGAGGGAAATGAGCATTTCTCTGTTTTGGGCACCCCAGCACATGAAAGATCCTGGGAAACTAAGTAGTGTCCAGCAGAGGGCTTTGGAGATGTAATCCACAAGATGCACAAGGTGAAGTAAAGACAAGCATCTTTGCTTATGTGGAAAAAAGAGGACCAACATGGATGTGAGGGTCTTCATTTCTGTAGCATACATAAAATGGAGACAGATTCTTCTCAGATGCATAATTAAAAGACAAGACCCAATGGATACTACCCTAACTGCAGTAAGAGATATTCTAACTAGTTATAAGGAAAAAATCCTTCCCAATGAGGGTGGTCAAGTACTGGAAGAACTTGTAGAGTGAGAGGTTGTTAAATCTCCCCTCTCATGGACTGTGCAAATCTCTTTGGACAGGGTCCCTCCCAAGCAACCTGACTGAACCTAGATGTCAGCCTTCGTTTAAGTGGAGGCTGAACTAGATGAAGTCCAGATGTCCCTTCTGACATAAACTATTTTTTAATTCCAGGTTTTGAAAGTCTGTAAAGTTCTGCTATTTGCAAAACTTCTAGGGCTGCTGTGCATACACAGATCTTCCCCTTTCTTCACATCAGATTGATAACAATATACATATTGATATGTATATATATGATAGCATATACAATATGTTGCTGACTTAATGGCTCAAATTCCAAAAGGCCAAAGCATCTTAAAGGAGATCAACAATAGTAAGCAAACCTATTTCATACCCTGTGTAACACTGTTTAGAATAATCCCCATTGAGCTTCAAGGAGAAAAATCTATTTTATCTCATACCAATAACTTGATCACTAGCAAAGTACTGCTACAGGACAGATACTTAAGAGCATAAAGAAAAAGCTTCCTTTGTACAGACGAAAAGAGTGATAGCCATGTTACAAGAGAACTAAGCATTCACGTTTCAGACCGGCCTGCAAGCATAAGCACCATGCTCCAAACAAAAAAAGTAGCAAAGTTTGTGACAAACCACTTTTGAGTGTGTTTTTGAAATGATAAGGACATCTTCTGCCTCTATATCATTACTGTCCTTGAAACAAAAAAAAAACACCCTCTAATATTTGCACTGTCACTCTTTCCCTATTGCTCTTCTCCCGTGGTCATCTGGTCCTTCCACTTTGAGAGAAGAATCACTGTGACACGTTCTTATATCTGTCAGTGAAATGCATAACTAACAATTTTCCTATATTAAGCCCTAGGGAAATTAGATATTTTGTTAATTAATGTGGACACTCCACTGACAGCTACCACTACTCTTCTCACCACTTTTTTATTCAACTTCACAGTCCTTTGTCTGGTTTAAATGCTTCATATGCTTAAATTTAAGGGAAGAACCAGTAAATTTGCCCTATCATTACTTAGGGCAAGGAAAAAAAAAATAAAAAAAACCCCAGCCAAATAGAGATTTAGAGATTTTAGAGATTTGGTAAACATTTTAAGTAAAATCTCATGGTTTGAAATATTCCAGCATATGGCTCAATATGTAGAAATCAATGAATTTTGGTGCCAGAATTCATGAATTAAACAATTGCAAATCCACTTTAAATCCATGAACTTGCTAATGCTCCAAGTGTTAAACTGCTTACCTACTTGAAAGTTAGAAGACATATATTTCACCTCAATATAAAAGCACCTCTCCATTATGAAGGTATTGTAGCAGACTTTCCATTGGTTTATTCTGATTTTTAGAATTTTCATATTTCAAAGCTAATTCAGATCTTTTTTCTATGTATATCAAATAATAAATGACTCCATTACCTTCCTTTTTCATTCCTGCTCGAAAACACTTTTTTAAACGACAGTATCTGCATTGATTCCTTTTGTCCTTGTCAACAATACATTGTCGGTTGAATCTATCAGAGACAAGAAAAGGTAAATGTATAAAGCATTAATAAAGTACTGATTACAAAGAAGAAAAACAACTTATTGCCCTGTCAGAATAATGCCTATAACCACACTCTCTTCTTCAGCTGCATAGATTACTCTTCTTTATTAATCAGTTTTGAGAGGTGTTTCATACCTGCTAATTTTCCAGGAATATATGTGTGTGTATAAACATATGTATGCATTGGAACAGGCAAGTGTGGAAAATTTTGTAGTTGTGTACATCATTTACACCTCAACTGATCTGTGAGTAACTGCCTGCATCAGATGATGGTGGAAGAAACAAAAAGAAGAAAAGCTGCAAATAGAAAAAGGAGAGGACAATCAAGGAAAAAGCCGAATGTTGATTGCATGAAGGAACACCTTAGCTGCAAAATCATTACCCACATTTAGCAATGTTTACTCCTTCTGGGAGATAACAATGAAGAAGCTGCATGTTTTATCACCACACGTGGCAACCTAAACAGGAAATGAGAGTAACCAACACAATGAAATAAAGACCTGAGGAAATGCATGAAGCATGTCAATGGCAAGGCAGTTTACCCAGGCTATTATGCACATCTACAGGTGTGCCTAAAGGAAATGCATATAAGCCATTTGCCCCTCTCTCTGTCTAGGTCTGCCTTTTTTTCTTTGCATGTGTTTGTTAGATAAACAGATTCTGCAAAAGCACAGCTCTTCCTGAAATCACTTATGTCAATTCTTGACACACCACTTTAGGGGTATGTCTGTGCTATATCACTGTACTATGTCTGTGAGAGGTTTCCTTATAAGAACATTATGCAACCAAAGAAGAGTGTAGGAAACAACATTTCCAGTAGCAAGCCATTCTTATAAAAGTTTTATTGTCACCCCATGCAATGGCACAGGTGATAGAGAATGGGGGATACAGGCAGTTCACCACGTTGTCTCTGCTGCTGCTTCCTCCTCAAGGGGAGGATGCCTCTCAGTCTTCACCTGCTCCATCATCAGATCCTTTCCAACAGAGACAGTTCTCCACAAACTTCCAAAGTTAGTCCTTCCCATGGGTTTAGTTCTTCATGAACTGCTCCAGCATGGGTGCTTTCCACAGCAAGCAGTCCCTTAGGATTGGGATGCTCCAGAGATGGGTCCTCCATGGGGTCAACAGTCCCTCCAGAAAACCTTCTCCAGTGTGGGTTCGTCCTTCCATCGGGCCACAGGTCCAGCCAGGAGCCTGCTGCTGCACAGTCTTCCTGGGGTCACATCCTTCTTTCAGGCATTCACCTTCCCCAGCAGGGGGTCCTCCATGGGCTGCTGGTGGATATCTGCTCCCCAGAGGATTTCCTTGAGTTTCACAGGGACACCTGCCTCATCATGGTCTGTACCATGGAATGCAGGAGAATCTTTGCTCCTGCACTTAGGCCACCTTCTCCCCCTCCACTGACCTTGGTGTCTGCAGAGCTGCTCCTCTCACATTCTTACTCCTCTTTTCTCCGTCTACAATTTTTTTCTGCACAATAATTATTTTTTCTTCTTAAATACATTATCCCCAGAGGCACTACCACCATTGCTGATAGGCTCAACTTTGGCCATCTTGTAGCTGGCTAGCATTGGCTTCACCAGACACAGGGGACACTTCTGACAGCTTCTCACAAGAATCCACTTTTGTAGTCCGGTCGCTACCAAAATCTTGGCATAAAAACCCAATATACCCCTTCAGTGATTTGTTCAGACTCATTGAGTTTTCCATATATTCTGCTCATACCCAAAATGGACAGTGTACGGCCCTGAGCCTACACAGATAATTTCATCAAACATGGTGCAGTGTGATATTTTGGGCACCATTCGGAAATTAACAGATTGCTATTCAGACAGACAGGGGGAAATGGCTGCTCAAAAGACCCGTGTGTCACACCAAGTGGGAATATGTGCAGATGTGTTTGTACAGCCCTTAAAACAAGACTCATAAATCTTAGGCTTTCTATTCAGAAACTACCTTCATAAGGAAAGAATTTTAGAAAACAGTTAAGAATTACAGTTTTCCCATTGCAGAGAAAATATCAGCATTTTTTGTTGTTTTTCTTTAGGAGATGACCTTTATAATCATAAATAAAAGAGGGAAACAGCTTCTGAGTGATGTAATGATATTGACAATATCATCAAGTTTCTGGAATGTGCAATATCAAGTAGCATTCTTTAAGAAAAATCTGAAAATCCCCCGACATAGTTTGAAAATTCTGGTAAGATCTGAACATAACTTTTGCTTAAATTCATTATTTTAATGCCTCTAGATGAACTTTTGAAATACCTGCATGAATAGACGTGATTTTTCCTTATGCTTCGTCTAAAAAATCCCTTGCATCCATCACAGCTGGAAGCACCATAATGTTTTCCAGTCGCTCGGTCTCCACATATTGCACAGAGACTACTGACCCCGTTGTCAGCAGCATTCATGTTGACAGCTTCTCCTGAACTGTCTGACAAGAGACAAGAACATAGTTATGGGTAAGACTTCCAAAAACCACCCCATGAGCAAGTTGTACCTAAACAGAGGCTTTTTCTGGCCTTTTCTGTTTTAATTGACACTTACTATTGCATGACCCATATGATTACACCGCATTCTTACTAACATGAACACTTTCAAAGTGATAGAGATGTTAAAAGGATTTATGAAATTCATAACAACAAATAATTGTGCTCTAAACTCTTTTTAGCTGAAGGGTTAAAAATTAAAGTGCACTCCTGCATTTAGAATTACACATACATTCCTACCAACATGAAGAGGAACTTTGGCACAAAGCGGTCTTAATTGGTAAAGATCTCATGTATGAGTTCTCACACAAGCAACTCTCATACAAAGCTGGCAACTCTCATACAAAGATTTGTGACATTAAAAAAAGAAAAAAAAAGACAGGTTTAGTACAACTAAATAAAAAAAGTTAAGTTTGTACAACTTAATTAAAAAGCAAAAAACGAAAACAAAAAACCCAACAAAAATACATGGTAAGAGCACTGTCTGTTATTTCCTTGAGGATATATTTTGATAGGAGCACTGGTGCAGTCTTTCCTTGCACAGAATATTAGCTATGTGATTAAAAATTAGTCACTGAATATGGTAAACACTAGTGAATAAATTCACCTGAAATCAAACCAGATACATTTATTCTTTGAGTCACAATGTTAACAGACATGTTCAATAAAACAATTGCAAAATAGCTTTTTCTGTTTTGCTTCTGGTTTAAATGGAAGGA
Source organism: Bombycilla garrulus (assembly GCA_013400315.1). Classification (NCBI taxonomy): domain Eukaryota; kingdom Metazoa; phylum Chordata; class Aves; order Passeriformes; family Bombycillidae; genus Bombycilla; species Bombycilla garrulus. The sequence goes on along the minus strand of VXBU01031731.1, from coordinate 864,786 downwards.
AAACATACCCTAAGTATCTGTAGTTGTTTTGTCCAGGAGAGGAAAGAGTGCCACATAAATTAGATATGCAAACATGAATTCAAGAGTCAAGTACATGAGTTCACGAACAGTAGGCAAGATGAACAATAAAACTGTTAATATTGATACATAATATTACTCATATTGTATAGATCCATCTGAAATGTAAAATGCAAATACATTATCAAATTTTTGTGTCCCACGGGGCTTAAAAGTTAAAGAGGTTTTTAGATACAGAGAGAAGCAACCTTTCTGTTTTGTTTTGTTTTGTTTTACAGAGCTGTAACTAATAGGAAGTGCATTAAAAATTATTAAATAAAATGAAATCTCAGAAGGAAGAATTCAGTTCTGTGAAGAATTTATTTTAAAATTACGATTGTCGTGACTGGAAAATTTTTAACTATTTTTAAACTAGGTTTCGGAATCACTTTAGACAAATATAAGACCTGTATTTTGGAGTTTCGTAACTTTGCATCATATGGCAGAACAATAAAAAATATAATATTTAAATTTTATGATGAAATATTTCACAGCAATATAAGTTGTGCACATATATATAGATATATATAAGGGCATACTTCTTTGTCATTATTCTGAAACAAAATATCTGGAAAATAGACCTGATGTTGAAAAATTCTTTAATTTCACCAGAACCGTGTAATCTACCTGAATGTGGTTTGTTAAATTTAATTTCATTTAAATTTTTAATTAATTTAAACATCTAGTAAAGATACACAGGAAGGTTCATAAGGGGTGGCTTTCAGGCCCAAACTAGCATTGTAACGTGACAATGTTTTTATAAATGCTATAAGAAAATACTTTGGCTAAACTGAAATCAAACTCTAAACATAAAAAGGCTGCACCTGATAACTAATAATTATCAAGCTAATCACGATGATAATTTAACCAGCTTTATCACCGAGACATAATGCAACCAAGTGCAACCTCCTTAATCTGCCTTCCCATTTTATTTAACATTAACAGATCCACAAGCAAAAAACAAATGACAGTGAAATGCTCATATTGGAAGAAAAAGCAGAAAAATAATCTAAAGTTATATAATCATTGTTGAGAGCTACAAATTTGGTTAGCGCATAAAGTTCTGCCTTTTCTTCCTAAATCAATAACCAAATTTACCCTTCTGTTTACTAAGATTGCTTAGATTTAACATCAGAAATTCAGATAAAACTTAAAGCCCAATAAAACCTTAATTAGATTCTATATGGCAGAAATATGTGGAAATGCACATGCTAAATATTTTTCCTGCAAATCACTACATATTGGTTCTGCCTTTTAAAAATACATACTATTATAGATCTGTGAATCATACTTTAAGACACAGTAAACCAACATTTTTAGTGTTTTAAAAGATTTCAAAGGTATTTTTGAGTAGTTTAACTTGCCTGATACTTTCATTCACATTTCTATTTTTTTTGTCAGTATTCAATGGCAGAATGAAATGGCATGCTTTCTATTTCAAGCATAAATTATTGACAACACTTCTCAAAAACTACATATAAAAAATCTGCCTAAAGTGTTACATTAGCCAAACGCAAATACTTTTTCTCAATTAAACATTATCCTCTAGAAAGCTGATGTGATTCTTTTTAAATTACTCTTGTGCATATACACACTTATTTAGAAAGGCTAGATTAACACCTAAATTTAAAAAAAAAAAATTAGTCCAACAATTAGAAACTAGGCATCAAGAAACAGTAGCTAATTTTTTTTCACAAACCTCTGGATAATTGTGTCCTTTCCTTCTGAAAGTTATATATGAAATATATTTCCATGTCCAAACTGTCAATACTAGTTATTCATTCGCCTTACCGTAAATAAAACAACTGCTGAATAGACCATTTCTTTTCCTTTGATTAACTGACTGGTGACATTACAGCTACTTTATTACATATAACCTCTCTTTCATTTTCCTTAAAGAATTATAATGTTACTAACTCAGAATCTTGCGATGAAGTGCAAGAGAACAGATTTGTAGTTTGAAAACAACCCCCAAATGTTCCATTAATAAAACATTTAACTAATATCCTATAGAATTACTAAACTTCACTTTTTCTGTTAACTTGAATTTGCCTCGCAGGGCACAACTCACCATTGCCATTATACAGAATCTGCATAGTTTCGAACTCCAGTGCTGTGTATGTTGGATCTAAAACTTCACTGTAGTTTGCCATTTCCATGTCCAGTATTGGTTCCGAGAGCCGCATCATTGAATGCAAAAGCAGTGGAAAAGCTGTTCAAATGTACAACCTTCCCATTCTGTTTCACAGTGATTGGTAATCCAAAGTTAACTATAACTGTGTCACTTACGTGCAGCAATGGGAGGAGCTGGAAAACTGCTTCTGCACGCTGTATTTTACCTGGGTATTTTTTTTCTTTTATGATACAGTGCAACCCTTCTGATAATCTTGGAATGCTTTTTGAAATAATCTTATCAGGAGTTGTATTGGTTCCAGCTCTTGCATGAACCCAAGGACGTGCAGGAAGCTTCCTATCCCTCATGCTTTGCTGTACATTTTGCTGTCAATGTGTGGTACAAACAGTTCTAAACAAACTACTCTGGTTGTTCTATGTAGAGAATGTAAGTTCATATGCCATTTTGCTCTCTCACTTCAGAACAATAAGGAAATGTTATATGATTATGGACTATCTCAAACTATACTCAAATCATCCACCTACGTATTTTAAAAGACAGCTGTAAAATCTCCCATTTTACAGTTTGTAGTGTTCCTTCCCACTGGTAATGACTTAGCTCTGTAGGCATCCTTAAGCAAGGCCTCAAGTTACACAAGTCTTCAGCAAGGCCAGTTCATAGATCCCCTCATCACACACTGTGCTGCTGCAATGGTTCCAGGCACTGTACCCTGCAGCCTCTCAGTGGCTTCCTGCTCTATCTCTTCTTCATACAAGATGTGATGGCTGCATGGCATTTCCAAGTACCATTCAGATGTACAGGGGGAAAAGAAATATTAATCACTTTCTCCATAATGAAGAACCCCTGGGTAGGCCCATAGCTCATCAGCTGGTAGACATGGCATGTACAAACCCAGTTAAAAAACCTCCTGTAAAGCTTCTTGAATCTGTGCCAAATATATTGCTGAACAGCAGAATTTCACTTGCTAATCTGGTGCTTGCAAATGTTGGATAGCAGAATTTCAAACATTATTATTCTCAATACATTGTTTACAGAAAACTACCCTTTTCACTGCTGAAAAACAGTTACATAAAGATTACATATATAGGAAAATTACCCAGTTTATGCCTAATTAACAGGAGATAGTAACTGTATATACAACATTGTATTTGAATGGAAAAGTGTCTGTAGTTCCTACTCAATAGAAGTAGCTGTAAAACGGCACCATAAACCAACCCCTTAATTAAATAAATAAATAAATAATTTTTAAAAAAGCAATTTATGACAGACAAGTTACCAATGAAGGAAAATTTACATGAAAAGACCTAGAAAATAAACCTTTCAAAATTCATCCTTTTAATATCCATGTCCCCAGGGTTACCTGAGAGTCACAAATCATTCATCCTGTCTCCTTGTGGACATGTAGATGCAGTCTCAGGCCAGTTCTCCTCCTGACTCCAGCAGAGCCCAGTAACATAATTATGACAACAGGATTCTTGTATAATTCACAAACCCATCCCTAAACCAAAGCATATTTACAGTTGTGTTATGCTTGCACAAATTCCCCTCAGATTTTGGAGGGTCTCCACAGGGGCTGTCCTTTTCAGCCTACTACTATTCATTTTCCTTTGAACCATTTATCCATTATTATATTTAATGAGGTATCAAAAAATTGCAAAATTTACTTCTTAAAAAGAGCAACTGACAAGACTAGAAATACTTCCTATACACAAGAGAAGACAAATCATACAAAAATTGGCAATTTTAAAAACTATTTAAGAACATGACTGAAATTTTATAATATTTACTGCCTACAATCATGGAAAAATTATCAGAAAATGTCATTTCACAGGACCGGAAGTGTACAAGGATTCACAGTTTTTAAACACAGTTCATGTTTCTTTCTTTTACTTTAAAAAGTATATTAAATTATGACTGATAAAAAACTATTTGTTGACAGCCAGTATTGCTTAGAAAATCACTGTAATTTTATCATGAGGTAGAAAAATTTTATATTAACTGATGGTTCAGTTTGAAAAGTTTCTCCTGTAGCAGAATTTGTTGTATTTGCTACAACCATTTGTTTTATTTGTATAGTATTTGCTATAAACGAATAACTAGTTACATAACAAATGATTCATTGCCTTAATATGCTACTTAGCATAATATAAAAAGGCTTACATGTTAACTAGTATCATCCATTGTTCATCAGTGTACACTTTTTGATATATTCTATAAATATTATCTGGCTTTTTAATACCAAAACCGTGTGCTTACAAACATATCCATTGCATATTTTTTTATTTCAAAGTGCCAGTCCTGAAAACATTCTGGTATGTAAGTAAATTTAAAATAAGGGAATGAATGGAAGATGGAAGATACCATGTACGACATGATCAAATCCTGCTATTCCCTCTGCTATTAGCAGAACTTCTTCAATGCTGCCAAAACAGGTCCCTTAGTGACTGCTAAAGAGAGGGAATGAATTGACCCTTCATACTTCTGTCATATAAAAACTCATTTCAATTGATTTTTTTAATATGGAAAAATGTATGCTATAGGAAAGACATTCTTTATACTATTTTTTCATGTTTTGCTAAGGAAACTTCTTACAGTTAAATCTTGTACTCATAAAAATGTGCTTTCTGGGGGATTTTTGGCATCATGAAGTACATCATGAACAATTAATGTATATTAAATCACTACGGTAAAATATTAATATGTTTTCTTTCAGCCTTAGGTGGATTAGAATGCAGTCCTAGAATTAGAGCAGTTGATGAAATAAGCTTTTGGTCTTACGTCAGTTCAGGCTTTATACTGTTCACTAGTATTCAGACTCCCACACAGCAGATTTCTTTTCATATTGGACACCTGCACTGTTTTTCAAATTCTGAATGACACTGCAGCTTGTAGTATAAAATAGTCTAAGTCAAGTAATCTACTACTGACAGCCAAGAATTATCAGCCTAAGGTACGCAAAAGTTTTAAAACTGTGTAATTAGTCAAACTGCTCACTTTTGTGCAATTAGTCAAAGCACTTCTTTGAGATAAGTGATAATGTAAATTTGAGAAAGAAATAATTCCTCAAAGTAAATTTTGCAGTAATTGTGAAGAGAAAGCTTCACAATAATGGGTTTGTTCATGTTGTTTTCTTGTTGTTTTTTTTTTAAATCTGATGACCTCAGGATCACATCCAGAAAACACTCCTATCTTATCTTTAAGACTATTAACTCTGTTAATTGTTCAGCTCTCTATATTAAATGTAATCATTCTTTCTGACTATGGTATAAAATACAGCACAACCCCATAAAATCAAGGTTATTTCCATAAAAAGTCTTCCTGAAAATAAAAACAAATCTCAAACTGCTATCAGCACTGAAACAGTTTTGGTTTTCTGGGTTTTTTTTGTTTGATCATTTTTAATAAATAGTAATATGTCCTTTTACCTTTCCAGCTTAGTAAAAAATGTAGATTTCCAGAAAAAAAGTGTTAATTCAAAGGTTTTCTTTTCCTTGTTTCCCATGTATTCCGGGTAAGAACACACCTTCACTCTATTTCCTGCTTTGAAAGTACAGTGAGTTGTGGTGGACACACTTGGAAGGTATCCTGTTTTTGTCAATAGCCTGTCATACTTATCCCAAATGCTGGCAAAATACACATTTCGATCTGTTTCTCCTCTTGATCGTTGGCACATGTAGGACAGGTTATATGTGGAAGCCATACTAAAAAACCCTAAAAGAAACTACATGAGCTGAGCCAGAGTGCCTCCTTACTACAGTAAACTCAAATACCTCCAAGCCAGAGAGTTCATTTGCCAAAAGCTTGCTACCCAGGAAGCAGAATGAAAATTTCCGCACACCCACGGGCAATCTCATCTTTAGCTTCCAAAGGTACACGCCCATGTAATACCACAGACTGAGCTTGCCTCTCATGGAACACACCCTCAGTGCCAGGGACAACACTGCTAGTCACCATCACATCAGCTCTGCTGACACACACCCCCAAGAGATTCATAAATGGTACATGAGTAATGACTGGGAAATGTTTTCTTGTATTCTAAAAACATAAAATTATGACATGTTTGACATGGAAAGCTTTTGAACACTGTGGCATTACTTTATTTGATAGAGATTGACGGTTTTGGTTTTTTTGTTTTTTAAATAAATAAAAATGTTAGAGTTGGATCAGATCTAAAAATCAGTGATAAAGTATAAATGTGGGTTAAAGTATAAATGTGTATTACCAAGCTTCTTCAAAAAGAAATAGCCTTTATGCTCGACACCTAGGTAACATGATAGAAACATGGCTACAGTCCTCTACAACTCTAAGATATTACAGCAAGGCTTGTAACATTGTCATGCCCCGCTCTCCTTTCCCCACCCTCCAAAAATGTTCAGAGCCAAACAAACACAAAGTTCCCTCCAAGCTGGTAAATGTGAAAGGATTTTTCAGAACAATTTGTGAATCATGAGAATAAATATATGGCACAAAGGCTGCCACTAAGGTGACCAAAGGGATCATCTCATACTATTCAAACCCAGCATCAACTATCACCTTCAACAAGTAAATTTATGGCTCTTAGACTTTCCACTTTGTCCTAAAAAATATAGTAGTTAAACAAAACACTAGAAAAGCAAGGTCAGTACCAGAACTGAATAACAGGTTTTCACAGCACACTTATTAGGCAAGGTGGTAAGATTAGCTGCAACAAATCATGCCAGGTGAAACTGAAGGAGAGATCTTTATGGGAAATCCAGGCTAAACCTGTTTTCATTGCTCACATTTTTAGACACTTAGACCACCCTAGGCATTCTATAGAAAGGAGATTCTTGCACATATTGAATTTGCCTCCTTTTTCAGTTAAATTGGTCATTCATTATGTTGAGCTCCACTGTAACATACAGCATATATAGCTTTCTTTTATAAGTTATGTTGAGGGTTGTGGGTTTTTTTGTTTGTTTTTTTTTTTATTTTGGTGTAACAGAGAACGATAATTATTGTAAGGTCTGATTGTCTTCATATTTATGGTTTTGGCCTAATATATTATTCATTTTTCAGAACAACCAGCTACAACTTCAATGGTCATGAATGTGAATAAACATAAAGAAACAAAGAACATGCCTGGTGTCTGACTTTTCAAATACTATGAACCTACCCTTCAGCACTCTTTAGATCTTGAAATAATCCCAAAATAATTATTAAGATATCAATGAGTAATCTACATCAGTTTCAAAGCTGAGTAAGACATCTAGTACTCCAAATTCTTTGATGAGCAATTTAAAATTTTAATGTTGCATCCACTTTGGTATTTGCCCTGTCAGTAGCGAAGGGGAAATATCAAAGGAATATGAAAGCTTTAAAATATTTGGAGCCTGAAGAATAGTTGCTGCAGGATAATTTTAAGGATAATTTTTATTTGCCGAGGACATAGCCCGCTTTCAGATTCTCCATCTCTATTCTAAATATAATTTGCTCCATCTTATTCTAAATGATTGCTTTATTCACTTTATATACCACATCGTCATTGAGGGGTTATGATGCTAGGACAGCAACAGTAATATAATGGTGTCATATGCAAAGAGATGTTACATCCACTCTTAAGGTGAAGGTAGGCAAAGTTATCTGGTTTATCTGATTTTATTTATCACTTACACATGCACACATATATCAATGAGTGACCTGGGTAGCATCTCACAAAGTATGAGACACATTGCACTTCACAAACCCTTAGTTGTGTTCTCTCTTTAACAGAAAGGTGTTTTGAGGATGATTCTCACATTGTATTTATGCACAATCTTCACAGAGAAAAATTACTAAGACAGTATCTTCTTCATTTTGCACATGTCCCATGCTACAGTTTGTCAATGGTTCAGTGAAGCCCATGGTGTATCTGTGACAGCCTTTCAGGAAATAATACCACCAGTATTAAATAGTAGTAAATACCAGTAGTAAATATCTGAGGAAAAGCCATTTCATAGCCAAGAGGTAGCTCAAACATGGACCATTGCATTATGGGCCATCACTAAATGTCAACAGCTGGCTGCACAGCTGCACTGAGGGACAGCCCTGTGTCAGGGTGATGGTACAGTTAAGGCCATGATGGTGCCAGTTGAAGGAGCACATTTCTATGGGAAACTTTAGAAAGATGAGCAATGGTGAAGTAGAAGCTTGAAGATAGTCATTCAAAAAGGAGTCTGAAGAGTGCCCTCATTGCTCTCTACAGCTTTCTGATGACAGGAAGTGGGGAGGGATGGAGATGATCTCTTCTCCCTCATATCTGGAGATAGGCTGAATTGGTATGGTTCAAAGCTGTGTCAGGGGAGGTTTAGAGTGGACATTGGGAATACCTTTTTTACCAGAGGGTACTCGAACATCAAAGATTTCTTAGAGAGGTGATCGGTGCCCCAAGCCTGCCAGTGTCTAAGAGGCATTTGGACAATGCTCATCAAAGTTTTAATTTGATCAATAATGATTTGGTCAGGCAGTTGGAGTAGATAGCTGTTTTAAGTTCCTCTAAACTGAAACATTCTATTCTATTCTATACCAATTTTGTCTAGTCTTGTGTATCCTAATATTTTCTATTCAGTCAGATACAAGCCTGTCAGATGCAAGGATTAGGCAGTAAAGACTGAGGACACAGAATAGTTAGGTTCTTTTATCTAGCCATTCCAGGAATATGTTACAGTAAATTGCAAGCCATGTAGATATCAAACGTTATGCAGATTTAAAATCTTGTTTTATGTACACATATGTTTACATATAAGTGTGTACACACAGGAATTTATTGTCAGTGGTATTGTGACAGCTGAACTTGCTTCTTGAATTCTCACTGAGTATATCTACAAAACTTAATCTGACAGAGGGAAGCTCTCCCTTCTACATACAGATTCTTAGTAATTCTTCACATTGTATTGTCCATGTCCAGATTCTCTCCATTAACAAATAGGAAATCTGTGTTTTGCCAGTTCAATCTATTTCTGTGCTTGCTTTTTGTCCAGATTAACAGTAGATTTGCTAACCCTGAGGTTAGCAGACACTATTAGAAAATTGTGTATATTTATGGGAAGGAAGGATAAAAACCAGGATAATTTTGCTTTTTACACTGCAACAGATTAGGTTTACTGTTAGGTATGTGAATTACTGTAAGGTAGACTTTAGTATTTAATATTTCTATTTTAACTTAATATTCTTTAGTTCATTTTATTCTTGAAAACTCACTACAGCCATGAAATGTTGACCATTTAGAGGACCTAAAGGAGTTTTGTAGCATAGAATTCTGTGGTGAGATTTGCTGAGGTACAGTTAAATGACTGGATACACTTGTTAATTATTTGCTTAAATCAGGTAACTTATTATTTTCTGCTACACACAGGAAAATTAATCAGAAAGTTGTCCTGGACAGCAGAGTGAAATGAGAAGAAAAGAGGAAAGAGTTCAGGCATAAAATAAAACCAAACCATCACGCTACTGATAAGCAAGGCTAAGCACTCCTGTTCAGTCATCCCCAGGTGATTAGTAATTTCTTAATAAGCCTTCTTGGCAGGTTTTATGCAAACTTGCTCATAAACAATGTTTTATATAGCTAGTTAGATAAAATTAACTTACAATTTACCCACAGTTATCTTAGAAATACCATATAATGAGATTTTTTTTCTCCACAGATAAACACCCTTGCCTTTGTCATATGCAATAAAAAAGTTCAAAAAGAGGTTAACCAGTATCAAGGCAAGGTTTGTTTGGTATTCTGTTTTTTAGCTTGCCTGGAATCTTTCTTTGCTTTGTCATCAATTAATCACAGGAAGTCTTCTAATTTCTATGTTCTATTCCCTGCTGAATTCTACATAACATTTCAAAACAAACTCAGTACACTTCTGCCCATGCTAGTGACTATATAACTCTTGGTCCTACGTAAAAGGCTAATTAAATAACTGAATTGTCAGACAAGTCCCATTATTTTAAGTTACTCTGTCTAAAATTAAAATTTTTAACTAGAGCCTAAGCTGACTCATCACATTCCTGCAGGAAGAACGTTGTGTCAACACACTCAGTTTAACCCTTCCAAGACACTAACAAGGTTATGTTTAGCTTAACAAGTTCTCCAATTGCTATTGTTACAAAAATGAGTTAATGAGAAGTTCAGAGCATATTAAAGACTACCAGTTTAGAATGAAACTATGACAAACAAACAAAAACTTCAAATACTCCCAGAACAAAAGAACATTGAGAAAGCATAAAAGCATATTTTAGATCAGCTCTTTAAAGTATCAAAATAACTCAATTTTATGCATTAAATTAATAAGTTTTTAGAACTCACAGCCTAGGAAGGCATGTGTGTACAGTACCTTGATTTCCATAAAACCATGGAATGATTAGGGTTGCAAAAGACCTTAAACATTGTCTAGTTCCAACTCCTCTGCCATGGGCAGGGACACCTTCCACTAGATCATGTTGCTCAAAGCTCCATCCAGCCTGGCCTTGAACTCTTCCAGGGATAGGGCCCCTACAACTTCTCTGGACAACCCCTTCCAGAGTCTCAGTAAAGAATTTCCTCCTACTATCCAATATAAACCTATGTCTTTTGGTTTCAATCCTTTCCTTCTTGTCCTAGCATTGCATGCCCTTACAAAAATCCCTCTCCAGACTTCTTGTAGGCCACCTTCAGGTAATGAAATCCTGCTATAAGGTCTTCCTGAAGCCTTCTCCCTAAAATTATTACATTATGCTTCTTAAGAGAACAAAGTAATTCCTGCTTTCACTAGACATGAACTGACAACAGTTATCTCCTTGAGAATTCAAACAGGGCTGTCTTAGGAATCAGGACAACTGTTATCTTTATTGGCAGAGGCATCTATACTCTAAGCACAGATCAGAGATTCATATCCCAGTGAGCACAAAGCAGAATCCTCTGGAGAAGGAGCTCAAGTCTTTGCTTTGCTGTACACATACAGGTGCTCTTCAATTGCCCAGTAGCTATCTCTTTAATTTTAACAGGTTAGGTATGCTCCCAGGTAGGAACAAAACATTAAATACTGTGACTTCACAGAAGTACAGATATATCTGTTTGCAAAAGATTTTAAACAGTGATTTTAACAAGCTTAAAATCAGCAGAAGTCCATTTTAAAAGCTGATGATAAATATTAGAAAATACGTTGGGCTGCATCTCTTTTAACTAATGAAGCCAGAGCACTGATTGAGCTGAGCAGGAAAAAAGTCACTGGCATAGAAGATATAAGAGAAGTGGTCTAGCAAGGTTTTAATTAGTCTCTGTCTTGAGAGGAGGTAAGAGAAAACTTTGAGAAATGGCCATAAGTGCAGTTATGCATAAAAACACAATGCAAGTCATCAAGATAAAATATGAAAAATTGTGTGTATCTGCAATAATGTAGGTTACATGATCAAGTTTACCTCCAATGGTATAGATAACAGTTGGGTCTGCATGGATTTTCTGGACCTGAACAACATTCATATGGCTGTATTCCTTGTTTTTAACATATTCATTTAGGAAGGCTCCATAATTTTATCTGAGAACTTTGCAATCAGTAACATTATTTCACCATCTGTGAGAGAGGGGAAAACAATAGTCCTTTTTTATTAAACAGAGAAATGAGGCAAAGGACAACTAAAGATAGTGTTTATGACACTTGAGTCCACGTGTCTACAATACAGTTGCCTGCACACAAACTGAACATTCAATTCCCTTTGCATACAAGGATTAGAAACAGGCACATCTGAACACATTCCTCAAACTTATCTTTAACAGGAGGTTGAACTGAATCACCTCCATTTCTTCCCAGCGGTTGTCTAACTAAAGTGCTCAAACAACAGCAACACCTTGAGTTAAGTGAGGTGAATCTACACAAATGACTCCCCAAAATCTGAGAAAGAGCTGAAGGTGGACAGTGTGGCTGGAGACCCACCTCTTACACTTTCCACTTCAGAATGTTCTCAAAACAAATATATCATATAGCACAACTGCTACAGCTTATGAATACTAGGAAAAACATCCTTTATATCTTAAAAAAAATAAAATATTTTTAATTGCCTAGTTCAACAATTAATGTTTTCACCAACTTAAAATACTTTTCAGAGGGTGACCTTCAAGAAAAGAGTCAGCCAACTTCAAAAAAATGGCTATGTGTGAAATCATAAAATGATGTATTATACCTGTTGAAGATTAAAAGAATCAGACTTAAAAATCAAACTGAAGATAAGCAAGATAAAAAACATTCCTAAGACAGCAACAAAGAAAATATTAAGCTACTATATCTAAATGGGGGACAGTTGTCCTGCACGGTCTTGCCTGCATCCCTGACTTGGGAATGGGCACCCAAAATCCCCATGACCAAATGACAGGACAATAATTTTCTTCAGAAGCTGCACCAAGCACACAGGTTCTTTTCCTGGCTGATACCTCCTCTAGCCTAACAAAGAGAAATACAAGGTATGCAGAAGACACGGGTCACTTTCCCACCTTGCTGGGATACTGTGCAGAGGCATCTCTTGGGGCCAGGACTGTGACACACACACACAGTCACAGGAACAGCTTGAAGTTAAGCTGCCTTCTCAAAGCTACACTCTGTTTTGATAAAAAGGAGAAATCACAACAGATTTGTTACATTTATCTCCAAAGACACATAAAAGTTGCTGCGCTCCAAAGTTTTGGAGTTTTCTTTAAAACAATGCAGTAAAGAAATTCATCTTTTTGTCTGATTAAGCAGAAAAAGCAGCTGTGAACTTGCTACTGATTAAATGCCCTGACAACACCTAAAATTGATTAATCTTCTAGATAACATTGTTTTAACTATACAAGTGTGAAAATATCTAAGGTGACGGTCCACTTTTGCTAAGTGAGTTCTATTAATAAACTGGCATTTAAAACACGTGACTATTTAAATACTCCTATCTGATTTACAGGAATGGCAAAAGTAACTTCCCGTGAAAATGTAGTCCTTCAGTTTCAAAAAAGATGCAGTAGAAAAGACTGTCCTAATCAAAGAGAACAATTTGTTTAGGAATCAGGAAAGCTGAGTCAGTAGCAGTTGTATGCAAGGAAATGAAGATGACTACAGTTAGGTGATGGAAATGTCATGCTGAGTGTATCCTATTTAAGTTAAAGTAGATCACACATACAATGAAAAAGCTATTTGAAAACTTTCAGAATATGCAGGTGACTGGAAAAATAGGACTAACATAATTTTATTTTTAAGGTGATGTAAGGTCTACAGTCAGTGTCTAACAGTTGTAGTGTCTGATTGCTAAATCTATCAACAACATAACAGCCAAACAAAAAAGAATGGCAGTGTTGGCTGTTTGAAGTGAAAGTCCTGCTTAGTCTAAT
>VXBU01031731.1:822894-844424 GCA_013400315.1 Bombycilla garrulus | reverse complement strand
ATTGTGGCTTGTTTACCTACGTGTTTAAACTACTCTAAAAACTCATAGTTAAAATGTACCCAACATGTACTTTACCTAATCTTAATAGCAAAACCTGGCACTGAGGTCTTGGACAAGCAAATAAAGTCACATCAATAGTTCAATTTTAGTTTCCAAAATGGAAATCAATACAAATTTATCTGGATACTGTAAATTAACAAAATATATAGAAAATTAAGTCTACAGATTTACATTACAGTTTTATTTTCAACAAATATATATATATGGAGACAGAGAGAGAGAGAGAGAGAATGCTTTTGTCAATATAGGGAGTTAGAAGGTTATGCAAATGCACATATCTAAATATGCACATATTTAGATAGGGTTCTGTTTCAGTGCAATCCCATTATCTTTAAGGAAATGTGCTGATAAGTTAGAAGTTGCAAAATATGCCTTTTATAGCAGGTTTACACGTGGATTTTCTAAGAAGAAAACTTCCAGAATTTTGTAATCATTTACCACATTAATTCTTTAGTCATTCAGAAACATCATCAAAAGGACGTGGCAAGAATGGTAACTAGGCTAAGTCAAAAGTTTGATTAATATATACAGTTTCTGAAAAAGCATCTACAAAACAATGAGTGAAAAATTTAAAACAAGGGATCAAGCTAGTTGTCAAAATGAAGAAAATTAGTTATTGAATTAAGAAAAAGCATTAAATAAAGTTAAAAATGGCTCTTTAAAACTTTACCCAATGAGAAATTTTCTATCTCTAATAATAGTTAGATATAACACCAAAACCAGGTACTCATTTACATCCACTTCTTCTAATTCATTGCCTCTTCTCTACCCAAGAGCATTTTAGGTCCAGAGCTGCAGTACAGCGCCTTCCACCTATCCAACCAGCCAACAAAATTAACCTTTCTTCTCTTTGGGAACTTGTGACCAGTGAGGAGCAGAATGATTAAAAAGCTTTTTTTACAATCTCTGTATGAGATTAATCATATCTCAAAAGTCACTCAAGTCCCTGAAATTTCTCATTCTGCTTCTCTTTCATGCCAATCCTCTTGTTCCTTACTCTTTAAAGTCTTATTAAGCTTTTATTTTCCTTAGTTAATGAACACAGACTTTTACCTCTCACTCTGACAAGTTCATTGCTGAAACCATTGTTCATCAGAAATATGTAGAAGAAAATCGTATTAATTCTATGAAAAAATGTTAGTAGGTCAGAAAATCAAGCCACTGCTCTGATTTTCCAACATATCTACATTAAACAATTACAATCACACAATAACCTTGCAATATTTAACTACATTCAGTTATTATATAAAGTATACCATTCAGCAACCAAACCCACATACAAAATGTGCAAATTATTACAAACAATTTCTAATTATTGGAAGACACGGTATAGAAAACATTGAGCAAAGCAGTATCTAGTTTGCAGAAAATTAACTGAGATGAGATGAAACAAACAGAAATGAGAAGAAACACTGAGATATATCACTCTGATGTTGTTCCTGTCATGGAAAACATTGTGTCATCCCCCCCCACCCCAGTTCTAAACACTAAATGTGGTACACAAGGAAGGTGACCCACATAAGACTGCTTAGAACTCATCTTCTCAACAAAATATCAGCAGACAAATTGAAATAAGAAGTATCAAAAAAACATAAATCACAGAAGATCAAGTATCTCCACAAAAAGGAACTGTAGAGACTTTTGAAAAGTATTCAGGCACCTTAAGATGCAAATATGCAGTTAGAGAACCCATGGTTGTTTATAACAGCTGGCCTCACCCTGCTGGGAACCAGCAAGCTGAAAAGTACCCTCAATTGAAAGAATGAAAAAGGGAAAGAAGAACAGGATTGCTGTTTACAGGCATTCAGAAGAGGAGCAGGTATCTAGTGCAGCAACTTCTCCAGACCAAAATTCCCTCCTACACACACACACACACACACACACACACACACACACACACAGCAACAATATTCATTGTACCACCATTCTCAAAAGAGAACCAGCAACCACAATTATTTGGGATGGTTTTGATCACTCTTCCTTTTCACTGGCAGACAAGATTATCAGTCTACACACATCACCTCAAGTAAGTAGAATGTATTTTAATAGGCATCTAATTGCAGCTTTTGATGCATGAAAATCTGACCCTAGTCCTAAGTGTTCTCTAGACTAGTATGATGATAAGAGTTTGTGTTTGCTAGAAATAAATACATTATAAATTCTAATTTAAATACCTCTAAATTAACTGAAAAAAACTGAAATAATTCTAAATATTGCCAGTTATTAATTAAAACTATTCCCATCCAAAACTGGTTGTCATATACCTAAACTGCATGTGACTTTACTATCAGTCATATTATGATATAATAAAGCAACGTAGCCACTAACAATTGAGAAAACACATTATACATAGCACTTACTTTCCCATGAAATTCTAGATGAGTTAATGATAGATAATGGCCTACAATTCATGTGTAACTTATTTTAGCTAATCTCACTGATACAGCAATTCAAGCACGCTGCATCAAGGCTGCACCAAGTATAATCAAAGGGGCTTGTAGAAAAATCAGCAGAAATTACAAAACACTTACTGGAAAAAACAGTGAGATGCTTAGAAGTCCCACAAATGCAGCATTGTTTGACTGTTTAAATATATCTGTTTTATCAGGATTTCCAGTGCAGTTTTTGAAGAAAACAGCCAATGTGTCTGTTCTTGTTAGTACCCTGCTCCTCACCCAAAGAACTGAAATAGCTACAAAATCCTATCCAGTATCACTGTGATGGCTGCCATCCTGATTGACACTAAGGTGAGGCCTATCTTTGCAAGCTCTCTTTCAACTTTTTAAGTGGTTTACCAAACCCACATCCAATACTTAAGATGTGGGTGCATATTAGATATATTCTGCAGCAGTGGGTCTACAGTAATGACAAACTTTGCAACCTCATTAATCAATTCCTTTCAGTAAGTCCTCATGGATATATTGAACAACAGAAGTCCAAGGAATATCTGTCTATCTGGACAAATCTATGTGTGACTTAATTAGCAATTTCCTTTCAGTACAAAAGCTAACTTCAAGCCTAATCCTAGCCCTGCCCATTGTTTTCTATTAAACAATCATTAATCCAGGAAAAATCTTCCATCTTAACTCAGTAGCATTGCTTCCTTACATGCTTTTTTTGTGGAACTTTGCCAAAGGCTTCTTGGAACACTAAATATACTGTGACAGTGTCTAAAACCACAACCAGAAATAACTGAATGGTCCTGAGCCTGACATACCCCATCTTTGCTATATATTGCATTGGGATAAGGCCTGGAAGGGCACTGGCAGCCTTGCTTCCCTCTCATTAACCCTGTCAGCAGGAGAAGAGCAATGGTATGTGCTTGCTCTCCAAGGCAAGGCAATCAGTGACCAGGACACAAGGAGCTCACACCACAAGGACGTCCACTGAGGCACACCTACGTCAATAACACATCTCTATCCTTGCACCTAGTGGTTCTCATGCAGTGTGCACTCTTGCTGCAAAAATTATTTTTATCAGAATTTCTTTTTCACTAAGCTCAGACTGTAGTTCCATAGATTTGATCTGCAACCCTTTCTAGAAGTAAATAAAAATAATTTTTAAAATGTTATCGTTTTTACCATTTTCCATGGTCCTTTGATACAGGGTGTCAGACAAACTAGTACAGATTAGTAAATACAAACTGTAACAAGATAGCTGAAATAATAATATCTTCAAGTACTTTCCTACTTGTGAACAGTATGAAAGTAAAGTTGACTTCACCAGTACTATGTGCAGTAACTTAATGGGGAAAAGTTGAACAGCTGAGACCAAAACCATTTAAAATAGAGCAAGAGGAATCCTGGTTCCGTGTATCCTGCTGCCCTTTAGATGGCTGCTGTGCCACCACAGGAAGTCACCTCACTGCTGGTCACCCCAAAGGACCCCCAACCACCTTGGGCTCTCAATGGCAGCTCACTCACTGCAGCCACTGCCAGACAGACCAGTGATAATAGATTCACCTAAAATATATTAAAAAAAAAATCTATGATCAAAGAGCCATAGAAGCTCACAAGCAATACATGCTAGAGCACATTCAGTAGAAATGTAGCTGATCATTAAAAAATGTCAGCAATCATTTGCTGCGGAACATTGTTCTTTAAATGGTATTATTTAATTTTGGTGTTTTGATGTGGTTTGGGAATTACTAAAGCAAAATGAAGTAAAAATACATATGCAAAAGCCCAAACAGATCCTAGAGAACTTGAAACATCTTTTCCTATTAAAAATATAAATAAAAATTCAGGTGGCAAATAATCAGGAAGAAAAGAAACCAAAATAAGATTTTTCTTATGAGATCTAGCAAAACTAGACTGTTTCCACAATGAAATATAGCCATATAGCCTGAAGAATAAAGTTTAACATTATTTAGTTTTCTTAACTATCTTCATTCACCTAGCAGAAATACAAATCTATGTAACTCCATAGATGCAGAGATCCTCTGTTGCCTGATTATATGATTTTTATTAATGAAGACCAGATATAACAATTATCTAAAGCTGAATTACTGGTTTCACTTGATATTACCTTTCCATCCTCTTCACCAAAGATCCATAGGAACAAGATAAATGTCTTTGTCCTTCTGCTACTGTTTCAGTGTAAATCTAAATATTCAGGACTGTTTGGAATTAGTTTTTTTATAAACTGCATGGAGTTTAAATAAATGTAGTTAATTCACACACATAAAGATGGACCTCCTTCAAAAATTTTATCTTTGGAAGCAACAGCCACATCTCAATAGGAAAAATGTAGTTTAACTAGATAAAGAGATTAAACCAGTTCAAACTACCTTATTGGCAAGAGCTCCCCTGAGAAAAATGTGCATCCAAATCTAACATCAACACGTCATTTTTTGCAGGACCAGACATTGTTTTCACCAGAAGAAAATGATCCGTAAGAATGTGTGTAACAGTGCCCTCTGGTGAGAACGTGCCTGAGAAAATGCTTACCTTGTAAGGGTAAAGAGATTTTAGGGGTAGGGCTAATAAGCGATCCGATGATTTTGCAAACTGAATTATGGTATCACTTTTTAAAACCAGCAGTGAAGAAGTTAGGTGTTTTGAGATTGTAATTACTTTATACTCATTTTAAATTAAAAACATTTAGGCTCATTTTTTAAAACACAACCTTGTATGACGAAAGAGACAGTAGCCTTGACTAGGTGAAGATTTATGAGTGCTATAGACAGCATAGCTACTTTTATGGCTGAGAATGCAATAGATTGTAAGCAAACATTGATAAGTCCTCTATTCTTCTGAGAAGTATCCACCCACCAAGTGTACTGACATTGGAAAGCCCCACAGTTTTGATAAGAATAAAGACCAGCTAACTGTGAAAAACAACTTAATTTCTCAACTTAGTTGAAGACATTCATTCAATGTTATGTGGGCAAGGGCTGCATCTTCCTTCACTATTGAAAAATGACCACCACATTTTCAATTCTACTGAAATGCGACAATCCTTATGAAATATGTAATATATGTAATATAATATATATATTCACCCTACAAAATACATGTATATACATGTTTATATGCATATACATAGAAAATTAAGTTAGAATATTGGACAGACTTATCACTCAACCAAGGAGGAACATTCTACTTTCAAAAGCTTTAACTGTGACACGCAACAGAAGATTCTTTATAAAAAATAGTTGATACAGAGTTGTGGTGGTGGTGAATGCCTGAAAATACCATTCTGAGTTATTACCTGCTATTTGTGATTAAATCGAGAGTAGGTTTACCTTGACGATCATGCTCCTTCACCAGTACCTCCCAATGATCCTACCTGCTGTCTTTGAAACTACCATGGCAGTTACTTTCAGCCTTCTCAGTGCAACCTGAACTGCAGTAGTGTTCTCCTTTGCTTCATCAAGTAAACCCAAACTACAGGAAGATGATATCTCTTCTTTTGTTGCTGAATGAGAAAGCGTTAATGAAAACAAGACCTCCTTCCAGGCACATTTAAGTGTCAATGCTAATTGCTGATTTGGCTAAAATACACTTCGTGACCTTAAGTGATTTCCAGATGAAA
This sequence comes from Bombycilla garrulus, assembly GCA_013400315.1. NCBI lineage: Eukaryota > Metazoa > Chordata > Aves > Passeriformes > Bombycillidae > Bombycilla > Bombycilla garrulus. Next base: position 838,328 of record VXBU01031731.1, on the reverse strand, counting down.
TATAAACAGCTGAAATTGTATTGTTCAAATAAATTACTGTTGCTAAACTATGATTACGGTAAATAGTAATTATTTGCTGTAATAGCAAACCCTAGAAATCCTTTGTGCTCATCTGAGTTTTCTCTCTGTCATTTAACAGTTCGAATGACTAGGAAAGCAAGAAGACTTGTAGAAGGTATTAGAGATGTTTGTAACTGGTGTTTGCATTGCAAGAATGAGAATATGAAATTAATGAAAGTATTCCTCTAGTCAACTTCTCCATCTCGTAGGACAGTCCTTCTCACTCATATCAAGTATATCTCATCAACTTCTTGCTCTAACTTTGGTGACTAATTAACTTCATTGTTTTTAAGGAAGGAACTTGGCAGTTCCAGTTAGTTGTTTAACAAATAACCAGATGCCCCCAGAGGACTCAAAGGAGTGACTTACAGCCAAGTCCCATTGGGTCAGGTATAAACATCAAACAAAAACCCACCTCAGCAGGCGGCAGCAAAAAGTGTGGGGGGAACAAGATTAGTAAAATGTCATAATCAAATAAAAATATCTCATTTTACACTACTTCAGTGTTTTCTCTATTTATTATAGTGACATCAGAAATTGTAGGTCTCGATTATAGTGTATTTTTTTTTGTCAAGTGTATGTATTACCTCCGTCTTATACATCTACTTAACACCCCCTAACACCCAGCTGTTAACTTTCCCAAAACAGAGGCAGTAGCACTTTCAAAGGTTTCAAAGCTAATTCATTTTACCCACCCACACACACACACACACACACACACTAATTGTGGAATGCTGCAAAAACTACAACTAAATACTTTAGAAAAGTTACATTCCTCCTTTGAAAGTTGTCACCCTGACAAAAAAGAGGATGGAGTAAACCATTTTTCAAAATCTAATATGACTTTGACAGAAAATTCCACTTATGGAAAATGAAGCCAATTTATTTTGGGAAATAAAGAAGGGCAAGGGCTGTGTAAGTTAGGTCTGCAGTAGAAATATTAACTTTCCTGATCATACTTTAGCAAGTGTTAAAGATCCTAGACCAAAGGCTACATTTTTACTGTGGTAGCAAATGGCATTTGGCCTTGTGAGGCCAACAAGAATCACACTAACATATGAAAAATCACAGCAATGGTGCAGATCAGTTTGGAGTCTGCTCTGAACCTCAGATATAGGGTAAGTTAGAAGTCGGCAAATTAAATTACTGGCTTTTAAACTGTTCCATGATGTATTTTTGTATAGCTCTATAAACACTTCTCAGTTAAGGCAACTAACAGCATAAGACTATCCAGCAGCAAAACAGAAGAGTGAAACTACAGTGTAAATTGTCACCATTTGCTTATGCAGAAGTAAGAGCTCGATGTAGTCACATTACATAAGCATTACTCACTGGTGAAGGAAATGGTAGCTGAAAGTGTTTGGATGAGAACGTGGCTATTTTGTGCCAGACTGATAATTTTGGTAGAGTGAAAAATAATTATCCAGAGTAGCTGCAAGCAATACTCCATGGAAATCTAGTGGAAGTAACAGAAATTGAAAAGCAAACAGACAGATATGAGAGTCCACATTTCTGCAAAAAACCTTAGCAAACTGGCAAAACCTGACAAATATGTTACAGTCCTCACACATTTAGAGTCAATGAAATTCGGCTGCAGTGGATTTTTCCTCTCAGGTACTAAATTCAAGACTACAAAAAAGTCAGAACACTGTCCCACTTAGGGCTTAGCCCTGGATTGCTCCTCTCACTACAAAGGTCCACATTCCTAGGGTGCGGCGAATTCCCGTGTGTGCTACCAAGGCAAGTGATGGCTGCTTTCTCTTGGAGCCTTTGTAAAACACTTAGTTTTCCTGAAATTACCTTCTTATAAATCAAAAGCAAAATAATTCTCTCTCTTACAGCCACATGAGAGAGGAGGGGATAGCTGCTTGGAAATTGGAGAACCCTGTTAGCACTCCAGGCTTTTTTAATTTCAACCAGCACATCTTTTTCAGTACTGCAGCATGATGGCATTAAGCCGACTTTATTATTCTGTTCACAAAGGTTTATTTCCCACGTCTTAGATCAGTCACAACTCACCCCAATGTTTCTAAAAGACGCAAAATAAATATACTATCATTTTACTTTTAAAACAAAACAGAAAAATAACTGGTAGAACACAAAGATTTTCCTGTGTATTTCAAAATCTCTGGTTGCTCTGACAGCAACATTGCATAGTAAATAAAGTAAAAAGAAATCCACTCTAATCAAATCCATTTATTAGTCCTTTAGATGGATTACATTAACAGAAGATGGACTATAGTTTGCTTTCTTTGAGATCACACAGGTAGTAAAACACAAAGTTACGAGAAAAAGCAGAATATTTTTTTTGTTGTTGTTTCTATCAAGTTTTTATGGTGTCTAGGTTTTCCATCTCAGCTGCTCTTGTTCAAAGTAAATCTAGTTCAGGAAAAAAAAAATCCCCACCTCATTTCCCTGAGAACCTAGTTATTTTTATCTACCTCAACAACCAAGCTACTCTACCTTGTCATTTCAATTTTCACATATTTTCTCTTTGTGTATTCGTTCTATGATTCAGTGAAATCTCATCTCTTCAGCCCACTGCCATAAACTACGGTCCGGAACAAAGCTCTCTCTCAAATTCAATCTCAAACAAAATGAAAAAGAAAAAAATCACAAATGAGAAAGTGGACCACAACCAATCCTATGGGCCCCATTCTCACAAGGTCTGTGAGTTATTTTGGTTCATCAAGTAAACCCGAACTACGGGCAGGTGCTATTGCTTCTTTTGTTGCCAAATGAGAAAGTGTTAGTAAAAAAAGGACCTCCTTCCACACACTAACAGTGTCAATGTTAATTGCTTATTTGGCTAATATACTCTTCTTGATCTTAAGTGATTTCCAGATGAAATATAAACAGCTGAAATTTTATCGTTTCAAAAAATGGGGACACAGACTGTTGCACATTTAGTGGAATTACTGCTGCTAATGTATGATTACTGTAAATAGTAATTATTTGCTGTAATAGCAAACCCTAGAAATCCTTTGTGCTCATCTGAGTTTTCTCTCAGCCATTTAACAGTTCAAATGACCAGAAAGGCAAGAAAAACCTTTATGTTTGTGTTATCTTACCTTAGCACAAAGGACTGTGCTGCAGAGGATCTCACAGCTGAAAGAACTCTTAGAGAGAATGAATTTATTTTTGTTTCAAAATTTATTGCATTTTTTTCTATGACCTACTAAAAATTTTGTCATTTTCAAGTCTATGCATTATTTTTCTTCTGTTGATATGACTTTAAGAACTTTGTATAGAATACAGCATAGTAGCTTCCCAAAGTAAATTTTAATACCTGTAACTCATAGGACTGGATTACGAAGCTTTTTTCTCAAGCCCATATCTGAAGAAGACCAAAAATTAAACACTTATGTTGCAGGCATTTATACATGCTGGAGTTAAGCCACTGTAGTGAACCTGTGAGTTAAAAGGACTGAGCAAAGAATCAATTAATGTTTTCTACTGCAGAAAATACTTTGTCATATAATGGCAGCAGTGCGTACTTCCTGCAGTCAAGAACAACCAGTTGTCCGTATCCATACTGTTCCATTGTTGAGGTACAAGCTAGGCAAGACCATAAAATTGCTTCAGCTAAGTAACAACCAAAGGGGGTCAGCACTGAATTAAAAAATTAGTGTCACACAATGAAAACGTTTAATGAAAATTGTGGAATTAATTTTGCCTTCTATCACAGCAATTTTTAAATTGGTGCAACTTAATTAACTTTAGTTTGGTCAGCAGAGCAATCCACAACAGACAGTGCAGAACTGATGGAAATATTCGCACATGACAGCAGAGATGTATTCGTAATAGTACATTGGTGCTGATGTTCTGGCATTGCTATGACTATTAAAATAGTTTCACTTTAAAAAGTTAAGTTGTATTTAGAATTCTTTATTCAGATGCCAATTGTAAATGTTGTTAATCAAGCTATTTTTCACTTCTTCAGCTTGATCTTTTCAAAAGTTAGGCTGCAGTGAAAAACTGCCAGCATTTATTGGTGACTTTTCAAGGAAGTACTTTTTATATCAGGTTTATGTCAAAAGGATTCTATAAGAGTGTGTTTGGTGTAGAATGAGACATTAAAGAATTTGACAAACTGCAGTATATTAAAAATGACCCTCTAACACGTATATGTATACATGCTTTGTAATACATATATATTTCCCTAATTTCTCAACTCTCCCTTTGTGTTTGTAACATAAATCTATTGCTACTATTTTTGCTCATTTTTCTTGTCTCAATATTTGTTTTTGTCTAAGCAGAGAATATTTCCCTTGTGGACTCCTACAAGGCTCAGTTTCGAGCCCTCTATCTTCTCTCCCAGTCATCACATTAATACTGCCTAAGTACTGAACCTGAGGTCATCAGTAACCTCTAATCCTAACCACCACACCAGCTCTAGTGACACTTATTTTTAGATACTTTGACACCTATGAACATACCTCCTTCTCCTTTGCCCCTGATTTTTAAGTTCTGTGTTTCCTCTTGGCTTACAACATTGCAGCCTGAGATGTGACTAAAGCAAGTAACCTCTTTCTTTACCCCTTCTCTGGGCTCTTTCTCAACTGATTCCGTATTATAGTTTCAAAATCAATCTGGTTTTTCTCCTCTGCTTGCAAACTGTGTGCTGATTCCCAAAACATTCTCTGTCGCCCTGATTTTTGTAAGACTTTCTAAGCCTTCTGATATTTACATATTTGTGAAGAACTTTCTCACACATTTTCTGTAAACACCTCAGTGTTTTTGCATTCCTTCATAGAGGAGGAGAAAAATTGATGGACTGTTTGTCTGTCCAGTGTCTTTGGAGAGGTGGCACTGCCACCGTCCAATCCCCTGTCACTTTTGGAAAACTATAAATACTGGAGTCAGAAAAAATAAACACCTGCTCTCCTCTCTTCTGATCACCTGAGCTGCGGAGTGTGTCTGTGTTCTTTCGTGTCCTATAGCGACAATTCTCTGTATATAAAAATTCCTTTGCCATACAGACAGAGTGTGCTCTTTTTCTCCAAAAGCTATGTGGACCATAGATTACTCAGAATCCCAGACCCAGCAATGGAAATTTTTGCAGACCTTGTCCCTTTCAAAGGTAGTTCCACCTGGAAGTCCAACCATGTCCATTAGCTGCTGCGACTGATGTCTGAACTGTGATCTTCCTGGCCATAGCAACTCCAGGTGCTGGAGGTTAGTCTCTTAATTTCATCCCTTACAAACCTAAGGTGGGAGTGCAGAGCCTTACAACCCCTATACACATCTTCACCAAATTCCTCATCTTGACTTTCATCTGGTTTCAGTTCAGATATGTCTCTTTCTGCCCTTGAGCCAAGCTCTCCAATCCTTGAGATGCACAGACTGTAATATATGCCGTAACACACAAAACAGTAATCCTGCTCCTCACTCAAGAGTAAGTTACAACAACAAGAACAAATTTCCTCCAAAATTAACCCCATCTCTCTCCAAAGAATTTGCTTGTAGAAATCTACAGTAATGTAATAAGAATATGGTATGCCACATTTTTTTATGCTGTGATTGTCCACCAACAAACTACATTTCATACTCTAGCAGCTGTTCTCCTTGCATTTTTAGCAAAAGCTGGTGGGCTACTTGAGAGACAAAGGAAAATAAAGAGGAAAAAAGCCAAACAAACTCCTAAATAAATGCACAAGACAGATACAATCAGCCCTTGTATCAAAAAATACCTCTACACACTGTTCTTACTTATTAATACTCGTATCTATAAATAATTTGCACACACTTATTTCCACTCTGTTACATCAAGGCAATTCTGATGGAACTGCACAGCTATACTAAAAATGGGAGAAAAGATATATAGTGGGAAAAGTCAAAATTTAACTTCATAGAGGTTAAAAAAATCAACAATTTTGCTTAAAAATGTACATATTTGTGATACACATAGAAAGTCTGGAATTAATTAATTTGACATAAGTAACAATACAGACATAGAACCCTTCATTATAACCAACAATGTTTCTTAATGTAGCTACTAAACCTTATTTTTTTTTAATGTAACAGTCTACTGTACGGTTCTCACGTGTGTGACATCATTCCAAAGTTTTACAAGTTCCTACAAACTTAAAAATATGTTGGTCAAGACCTAGACTGCTCAAAAATTTTAAATTACTAAAATATTATTTTAATTTTAAATCATAACTTAAGGATATGTTTAAAAAGCCAAAACACACACCAAAAAAAAACCACTACAAACTATAGAAATATTTATTGCTTTTGCCTTTATTTTGTTGGAGACTATTCTTAAAAGAGAAATTTAAATATGCAAAAGGTTTGCTTCATTTAAAATTTCTCACTTGTGACTGCATGTAGGAAATAAATATAATATAAACATAAATTTGTGAAAGGGAAGAATTCTTTAATAAGGCACTTGTTGAACACTTTGCAGTTTTTTGTTACAACTATGCCTACTACAACTGCATCTGCTTTGGCACTGCGGCACATTTTACCGCTTGATAAAGGAAGTGTCACTGTACTAAAAAACAAAGCATTTCTTATTTTTTCCCGCATTTACTACATATGAGATTTAAATAATACCTATCTTTAGGTTTTTTTCTGTAAGTCATCATCAACCCCATCCAACTTCTTTAATTTGGTGTAATTTCAAATGGACCACTACAAGGAATATCCATAAAAGCTAGTGACTCTTTCTCACACCATAATCTTCTCAAGGCACTTCAAACACACTCACTCCGAGTTTTACATAGAAGTCAACAATATTCTTCTGAGTGGAATGGTGGCTCTCCTGTCAGGAATTTAATGCCTTTTGCTTTAAATGTCAGCAGCGCTTAAGTACAGGGTCTGTCTTTTAAATAATTTCTGTATTTATTCACATTGACCATCTACTTTCTAATGGGTGATTGCACAGAATACTTAGGAATGTATTTCATCTGATACATTTAGTTTCTATGAAAGCAATGTAGCAGAGGAAACAAAAAAGAAAGGTAGCAGCGGCATAATATTACCTACAGCACATTGTGTATTATCCTTAAGCGTCTGATAGAGCACCGTTTGAGAATCACTGTTCTGTTCAACTATAAACAGAGGTATTTATAGACCAGCAGATATATTTAGTGTCATAAACATCCCCCCTGGTCGGAAAAATTAAATTACATACACTGTTTAAAATTAGGTGGCTGGTTTGTTTTCTTTTTCTTTTATTCTTTCTTAAATTACAAGGCTAATGAGGCATACAAAATGATTCTAAATGAATTTAAGAAAGGATGTAAGACTTGCTTTATTGGAAGGTTATTGATTTTCAACAGGAATCTAACTATGTCACATACTAATAAGAGCATTACATGTTTTGTGTCAGAGCAAGAAGGCAAGCAACTTTCAGACTTGTATGATTCACAGATATAGAAAATACATATACATATACATATACATATACATATACATATACATATACATATACATATACATATACATCTCAAAATACTGCATATAAAAATGTAAAGGCATACACCATAAGTAACTCCCAGAATTCCCACTATGAAGATATCCTTGTACATACACAAGCTCCTCTTGCAGCTCTAGTATAACTACACCGACTCTAGGGCCAGGGTCACCACAAAAAGCCAACACTGAGTCCAAACAAAAATGATGCAGAAATCTGAATTCAGTGATTTTAGGATCAGGACACAGAGAAAGAAGGAAAGATGAGGATATTTGTGGTATTTGGTAAACCAATTCCAAACTGTAAATAGGAAAGCAGCTGAATATAAAGGGAGTGCTGCAAACAGGAACCTCTACCAAACCACAGATTTTTCTTCACATCTGAAAAAAAAATCTTTTGACTTATCAAGGATTACAGGACATGTTGAATTCTTTACCTAGTTAAGAGCAATGGAATATCTTTGATTTTCCAGTTGTAGGTGCACTTGTGACAAGCAGAGCTATCCTTTGAGGAGAACGTACTACACAATCCATTTTCCGGATTTCTAAACCATGTTCCCCAAAGTTGCTGCTTCCAGTTGTACTTGTCTGAGGAAGAGCAGAGCTCTTAAATTGAAAAAATAGAAATCTATTACTTTGACCTCCTTAAATTACCAAAAAAAGCAGAAAAACAATCTGTTTTCAAAGGAACTTCCAAGAGCAGGCTGCCTTTCTATGTTTGATAAGCAGTTAAGTTCTAAACAGCAGCTTCCCTACAATATTTAACTATGTCACTTTGTCCAGCTAATAAAATACTTATGTGCCAAGAGAGATTTTCCCTCATGACCTTCACTATATGGCCGAGGTTTAACAAGCACTTTGTTTGTTTGCACTGTGCACAATGCTACTTTTCATCCTTTTAGAGAAAGCAAGAACTCTGATCTACAAATTCGAAGTTACAAGATGTGTAAAACCACTGACTATAATGGGTTAAAATGTTTACTCCAGTCTGGATATATTCTTCAGACCATTCAAAGCTGTGCTCATTTTCTACCTGCCAAGATTTTTGCAATTCATACATGTATCTTAATTTCAGTCCTTTATGCTCTCTGGAACCACAGAATCTCAGGAATTATCATTGAGAATGTCTTTCATTTTCTGGCCTTTTTCAGTTTCAAATTCATCTTAGGGAAACAAATTACTTGACCTACTAGATTAAAACAAGATAAAAACTCCACTATTAAATGCTGCACTAACAAAACTCCAGTAAAATTTATGTTAACATTTGAATCCCTGTCTCATCCAGAGCATACAAACTACTTAACATTTCCTTGCCCTTGAAATATAAGCCTGTGAATTGAAAGTTTCCATGGTTTGCTCCATTATTTAAAAGATCTTTATAAACTTGATACCAGAAAGATTACATTAGTGGAGTTGGTTGTCCTTCTGTTTACCTCTAATCAACAGCGTCTTAAACATGTAAAATGAGTTGTCCTCCATAAATTTTTGAGCAGGTAAATGCCCCTTCCATTAGATATCTACCAGTCAGCCTACTCTTTTTTAGCAATAAAAGATTTTGTTGACTGGCTCTTCTTTTCAGTGGTGCCAGCACAGGAGGGCACGCACGCAGACCTCAGCTGTGCAAGTTCAACACCCACTTCACCAACACGCGTCTGCCCGTATCTGGCCATTTAAGTAACCATCTCCACTGCGGCCAAGCATATGTATTAATGCTGGCACCTTTGTCAGCACAATCACCTTTAGGACAGGTGAGAGCTTAAGTGGAGAAGCAAGAGGCGCTAATGCCTTACGCTGCCTTGGTTGTTTCGGCCAAGCCAGAAAATCAAAGCAAAAGGCATCAGCCTGCGCCAGGGAACTTGTACGCTTACTTCTCAGCTCTTATATTTGTGCAAAGGCATCTGAATGAAACCTGAAAAATCTGGCTAAGATGGACCTTAAATTAATCCAAAAGCTCAAACCAGTCTTGTAGTCCCTGAAGTACGGAATATACTCACATTTTAAAATGTAGTACAGATGGTAAAGTCTGTGGCACCGGTGCTTTGTTTCATACTAATTTGGTTTTACTCTGAATTCTGAACGACAATAGATATGGAGATACAGACCCTGTAAAGTTTTTGTTTGAGGTAAGTTCTTTTCGTCTTTATTCACTTAAAAGTAAAAAAGCCATAACAAACAAAGAAACAAAATCCATTCACAGCCCTAATGTATTATACCTGCAACTAGTTCAATGAATTTTGCATTTTTTTCAACTTAAACTTCTTCCTGCTAGTCCTGAAGCTACTTTTTGCTCTTTTGGGAAAATTCCAAAGGATACTTCATTTTATTTAATTTTTATTTTTATTTTTATTTTTGAAGATAGTGATATAATGATCTACTTTTCCATGCAAGTTTGGGCACCAGAACCAAACTCTTAAAGGGACTAGTTTGTATCGCTGTTAATTTATCTAGAAGTGTCTGAAATTAGGCATAACAAGATAAATCTCATAATAAACCTAACTGCCTTTCTTTGCATTCTTTCCCTCTTACTATCATAGCCAAATTTATTCATATTCCTATGATCAAATGTAAAGTCTTACCTTAAACTTATGTGTGCCTAAGTTCTGGCCCTTCAAAACTGAAGTAAATTAAAAAGCATTGTCCCTAAATCTCCCCAAAACCCTAGTTAAAATTGCATGTTCAATATTAATATAGTTACTGAAGCTCAGATAGTCAGATAAAAAGACCAAAAAAAATATTTAAAAGCAATAACATAGGGTAAGATACTCTAAAACACCACCAGAGACAAGAGGGTTGGAAGACATTACAGCCTCTTTAAAAATGTAAATCTTTTGGAAATGCTTTGGATTTGGAGATTAAAGTCAGAAATATCACTGTTCTTCCAAAAGGCAAAAAATATTACATAAGGATAATACATACCTATTATGTAGATAGTGTCTAGCACCAAAATCAGAACTAGTAGCAAAAGCTCTGCACTGCTTTCTCCTCTGCAAGTAAAAAACGTACTTCCATTTTTGTGAGGACAAAAGAGGAAATATGAATCAAAGGGTAACTTCCCTGAAACCATTTAAAAATCCCCATGTAGACAATGTGTGGGATGTCTCTCCCACCTAATAAGACCACTACATGCCTACCAAACAGTCCAGCAGAAAACATTGTTTTCAAGTTGTTTAGCAGTGGGACTAGGCGGTAGTAAGCAGCTGACGTGTTTAACAATTTGGTGTACAAAATCCTATCCATTTTCTGAAATCATAATTTTATCCTTGTAACCACAACAGCAGGTACAAGCTAACACCTGTTAGGGACCAAGAGAGGACAGAGATTGAGTATTAATGTGTCATGTAATTTCACCATCTCACCATCTCACCATCTCTTTTCTGTCTAGTGTCTCTGAGTAGTATCTAGACCTTTACTGAGGCATTTTTGTCAGCTAACGTAATGTCAGTCTGGCATTTCCTTGCAAAAGAAATAAATATTATCATCCTGAAAGGCATAAGACACTTTGGGGTATGATTCTGAACCTGGTGGTATCAATAAGAATCATCTTCCTCATCATAGTCATCAATTTACAAAGAAAGAAAGAAACAACAAAACAAACTGTAGCTGCAGAGGTGCAAAAAGTGCTTAAGATATATGATCAACTGGGTCATTGTAGTCAAAAAACCTTCAAGCATCTGGACCAGCTCTGAGTATGAACTGGCCTCACTCAGTGCTGAGTGTTGAAACATGTCAGCAGTTAGTGAAAATATGTTTATTTAACACAGAGAAAGGAAAATTCAATCACCATAACTCTCTGCCACAGAGGCCTATCTTGGTTAGCAAGTAACTGGTGGCATTGCTATTGTCTCCAACAAGACCAACCCAAGCTGGTGTAGCCTAGCAATCTCAGACAAAAATTTCGCTCAAAAAGAGGACTGTCATTGCAACACTCCCACAGATTGCACCATCAATTGCAAGCTGAGTTGTATTTGTCATTTCATGGAATCTCTGTCTGCCTCTCCCACCTGAGCCGAATTCTTTTATTTAGGCAAGAACGGATACACATCAAGAAATCATTTTCCATCAGAGAGCTAAATATAAATAAAACCCCCAGAAGCCTACAGATAAAGTACATGTTAGAAATAGACAGTGGAAACAGTGCTGTTTGTATAGGTCTATTGCAGTTGGATTCCCAGATAAACAGGAGGCGAGGAAAATTCTCACAGCACCTTGTATACCGCTGACTGTAATGTATGTCCTTGTTGCCTGGATACCTCTAGTGAATTACTGAGCAAGGGTGTGGGGTTTTTTTTCCTTGATCAGTATTAAATAAAAAAAAATTCCCAACCTCCTGCTCTATAAGAGGCAGAAGATGCACATGGAAGCTTCCCTCGCCTGTGCCAGCCGAATGCCAGAAAGAGAAAAATCGAGCCTTGAGAATTTTAAATCTTGTGGGTTGCCGTGCCATGTTATGAACTAGATCTCATACAATTCATCACCCAAGTTGCAGAAAAATAGTTCAAGAACTCAAAATAATGAATTCTGTCATTTCCAATAGAAGTGTGAAGGGAGAATTATGAATGAACCTTTTAAAAACACGTATGTGGAGGGAGATTGCCCTTCTACAAAATGAAAGCAGCAGGCTTCTATTTAAATGGCCCAATCCTGAAAGCGAGACCTTTCATTTTCAATTAACTTAAATTGACAATTGAGAAAGGTTTGAAAATGTTGTTGGAGCCTTTCAGTTTGATAGATCTCAGTTCTGACATTACACACACCATTCTGACCTGATTTTTAGGGTGTGCTGTTTAAAAATTGAGAATTTGAAATGAAAACTATTTGATTCAATCAAAACTACTGCAAGATGTTCAGATGCCTTAATCTGTTTGAAATGCATTTTCCTTATTTTCTCATCATGATATGTATATAATGCATCATTCATTAAAATACATTAGAACCTAAGAGCCATGCCTTCCCTCAACCTTACAGTCTTTTATTCTGCATCAACACTTTCACTGAGAAATTTAATTCTATTACAGAATATGCTACCATATGGTTACAACATGTAACCAAATAGTTACAACAGGTAACCATTTACCAGACAACTAAAACCTTTCTTTATATTCTAAAGCACACTATGTTACAAATCTACCATACCAGAATAATGCAGTCACCCAATATGGCACACCTTCTGTCCACCTGACACAACACAGGTAAGTCAAGCTGATTTTCAGGCTTAATATTAATTCTCAAACACAGAAATGGGGGACTTCTGAAGAGCTAAACAACTTCATTAAATAAAAAATAATAAAAAATAAAAAACTAAAACAAATAAATCAGAGAATATTTTGAAGCTCACAAGCAAGAGATGAGTCTTTAAAACCCCTGAGAAGTGAGGCAGAGATCCCCGCATTGAAATATTCAATTTATCAATTAAGACACAGAGTACGTTGCCTCTGCTATTTGACAGATGTAAAAGCACAATCTGCTCAGCTCAGAACAGCCCTACACCAATGATGCAGTCTGAAATCAGTCATGAATTATTGTTTGTTATAATAGACTAAATTCCCAAATGAACCAGAAACAAACAAAAAGCTGGGTTTTTTTCCATCATCATACAGGTTGCCATATTGCAAGTTTTGAAGTGATTTTTTTCAGGAAGTATATTTTAATGATCTGCCAAGAATTAAATTAAATTGTTTGAAGTAATGTTTTCTTTCTCATACGCTGGTAATTGATGTACATGATGCAGATCTGCAGATAACAGTAATAACATACTAGACCCCATTTTTCCCCGACAGGCTTACCAGACAGGCAACCTCTTATAGTATGGAGCCCATATGCCCATGACATAAGGTCTGCCGTGAAGTTTGAAACCGAAGACATGCTGAGCTTAAGGACTGAGTTCTATTCGTGCACTACTATAGGTTTTGGGAAATTCAGCAGAATCCATCAGGATTTTATTCAAACCTGGGCAAGCAATACTGGGCCATTATCTTAAGCGAAAAGAAATGCTTATACAAGGACACTTCTTTTAGGGTATTGGCTCAGCAATAATTTAATTCTGTGCACAAATTAGAAGTAAATGCCACTTGGCCATCCAAGGAACTGGCCGTTATAGCTGGACCACAAGAAACCCATTTTCCTTATTGTATCTCCTTGGTACGAGGCAGGATGGAGGGCAGTGGGAGCTCCATGCCACCTGAAGCTTTTCCCAATTTGCTGCCTAGGAGTACTTAAAATAGTGATCTTGGAAATGCAGACTGGACTTCTGCATTGCTCTAGTTTTAAACTTCTGCTACTAAGTACTAAAATTTTGGGAAGATATATTCCTCTTGTTATATGAGGCAATTTGCAGAGAAAGTTTCACTTTGTGTTAAGGAGACACCACTTTGCGTTAAGGAGACACAAAGTTTGCATTCCAGGAAAAGAGTCCAAATGTTTGAGTTACAAAAATCAAAGGTAACACCATGAACAAGACAACAGCATCCTGATCCTGTCCTATACCTGTTTGTTTGGGTTTTTTTTTTTTTTTTTAACGCATATATTAAGTGAGATTTAGGCAGCCTGGTTTCTTTCAGTAGGAGAGGGGGGTACAGGACACAGAGTACTGCAAAATGAAAATAGTAATTTCAAAATTCTTTTTTACTCTGAATACTTCAGAAGATAAAGGATAACGAGAAATGTGACCTGAACTAAGCACTTTGTCCCTTTTCCGCTTACCATATGACTATGAAAAAGAAAGAGGAAATCAAGGAAATGACAAAAATACTGTTCATCATATTTGAAAAACACCTGTACATATACATATAAACGTTTAATATGCCTCCTATATAAGATGTAAGAACTTCTTAAGGAATATGGGAAATGACATAGCACTTTATAGTTTTCTTCAGCACACAAGAGACTCAGGGTTTGAAAGCTGCAGAATAGTAAGTCTGATTCACTAGCTCAGTTTTAATGATCTCTGCATCAATTAACAGAGATGCTCTGTTAAATTACTCCCCTTTCTTTGTAATATTGATGAGAAATCACAGTAAAACAGACCATGTGCAGCACTTTACAAGGCCTACACAAAGGAAAATCCAATTTAACATAGCCATAGTTTACTATGGAATCGGATTCACTGTTAAAAATGTGTAAAGTCACTTTATAATACTAATACCATTGTAATCTACTGTCTACTTTCTAAAATGCTTGACTATATTGCCCATTTCAGAGTACAGGAACAGATGTTCAACGCACAAGTGGGACATCTGAAAGTTGGATTTCATCAAAGATACCCTGTAAATAGTGCACCTGCAGCACCGTAAAAGCTGGCTCCACCTGCAAAACTCACCCTTGGATTGCTTTGCTTGTTTCGTGTTTAAATTTCTTCTCTTTGAATTATTTTCCCCGTAAGTATTTTGGGATTCTCTAACAAGGCGTCCAGCACTGGCCAAGTGCTACTACTGGCGCATCTCTGCAACAACAATTCATCTGTTGCACAGGTGACCATGAGGGCGGGGGCGGAGAAATCAATAAGGGAGGCAAAACCACAAAAGCCTTTAGAAAAGGTTCCTAAATCCGGTGCAAAGCCGTGACTTCGGCCGCTGAGGAGCCACAGATGCCAGCACAGCGCCAGGTAGCCGTGCGGCCGGATGCGGCGCAGGAGCAGCGGGGCCGGGACACGGACACGCACACACGGACACGCACATACAGACAAGCACTCCCGGGGGACACGCACACACACCCCGCCCCGGGACCCGGGGCTGCGCCCAGTGCGGCGCCTTTCCGCAACGCCCCTGGAGCCGATAACAGGGACACGTGACCAGGCGACTTAGGAAAAAATCTAATAATAACAGTAATAGTAATTTTAAAAGACTAACATAAAGTTCCCCCAAACCGGCTGCTGTCCGTTTGGGCAGCAGCTGCGCCGCCGGGCACGTCGGCCCCTCCGGCGCGGCGGGCGGCGCGGGGCTGTGTCACTGGGCGGC
>VXBU01031731.1:705739-822670 GCA_013400315.1 Bombycilla garrulus | reverse complement strand
GGGAGCGGCCGGCGGGAGCCGCAGCGCTGCCACGGGCCCTGGGCCGCAGCCCTGGTGCCCTCGGCCGGCTCCACGGCAGCGCCCCCGGCCGCCAGGACGGGAAGCGGCCAGTGCCCCGCTCCCGCGGCTCTACCCCGTCGGTCGCTCTTGCCTCTGTGACAAGGGCGGGGAAATGTCCCCCGGGCCGCCCTGCTCTGCCCCAGTAGGCGAGCCCAGCGCTCCGCAGGGCTCGAGCGAACAGCGACCCGTGTCCGCGGGGCCGTCACCGCAGCACCTGCCCGTGGCCCTCAGCTCCCCATCGTGCTGGGTAGCCGCATATTTGCGGGCGCCCCGACCTCAAATGTTCCCGTCCCGTTGTCGCTCACTTGTCTTCACTGAAGCTGTCACGGGAGGAAAGAAGCCCCCTCTTTTCAGCTCGGTGTTTGGCTATGTAAAGAAATGGGATCAAACACGAGGATCCACTTCAAACTCTGGGTGCCTTGAGCTGGAGACACTTCTTAGAGCTGGGAAGGTCGTGACATGAGGAAGTGTTTATGAAACAATAATTGCCGTTGTTTTCAGACATGGAACATTCACAGACTCGAAACAATAATTAACGCCTTGCTTATGATACTACCCGCTCACACCCACAGAGGCATCAGGAAGAAGGGAAATAATTCAAGGAAGGATGGTGCCTTGTCACTGCCCGTATAATCTTGGGGGGCCTCCTCGGTCCCGTGAAGGGTGGATATTTGGCACAGGTTCCCGTGTAAGACTGACAAAAGTCCCCGTAAGAAGGGGCTGCCTCGCCGTGGGTGCTTGAACACGCCTGACATCTGTACCCGCACACCCGTGTCAGTGATTTAACGACGCTCTCACAGGAGAGGGACTGCACGGGCTCTACACAGGAAGGAGGCTGGAAAAAAATATGAAAAATGTTCTCTTCCTCCAGTCTCTGAAAGCGGCCGGTGATTGATTGGTTTCCCCAGCGAGCAGATCAGCGGGTTTCCTCTACCTTCTTACCGGCGGTACCTTGCCATGCTGTTGGATCTCGTTAAGATGGCCAATTCCTCATTTTCGGAAATCGCCCGTGAAAACTCTGGATCCAGTTTCTAGGGGCTTTCGATTGTCCCTTGATGGGAACAAAGAGAATTTTGCTTGACAATTCCCCCCATTACAAAACATTAATAATCACTGGAAATAATTGCCCAGATAGCCACAAGGAAGGTGTAAATACATCCAAAGCCCTCTGGTGTTATTTCAAAGGCGGTTTTTAAAAGGCCAATAAAAGTGGCCGAGGAAGACTTGTTTCTGAGGAGTTCTTGCCCATCTCCTGCCGCAGATAAAATACTGCAGGCAAGGGCAGCACTGACAGTGAAATAAACGTTACTGCTGCTGGCTCCAGCGCGCCTCGGAGCAATCCGCAGGCACAAATAGCCGGCTTAAAAAGTGACTGTCACTTACGTGAGGGTTGTTTTTTACCTCTCTTCAGAGAATCTCAAGCATTTGCCGTGGGCTAATAACCAGTCTTCTTAGATGAATAAAGAGGATGTGTCGGAGTTTCTATGCTGTCTTAATTAGAATAAAGTTAAGACGCTAAAGCCATGTGGTCATCTGAGGCAACTGTATTCCTTGCATCCGGATACGGATAGAGTTGATGGGGGGTGGTGGGGATGGAGGAGGGGGTCAAGACGTTTTTATTCCAGTCCCTTCAGCGTATACAAACGTTATTATTATTCTTTCTACGGGGAAGGCACTGCTTTGTTCCAAAAGCAAATAGCTTGCAGAAGCGTAAATGGCATTTCTTTCCTGTGAGGGAAATATTCGCGTGTATTTCTCATCACATAAGGCCACATTTGATTTAACCTTAATGTAACTAGTGGTTTTCATTTCGACTTCAGCGTTTCCTTAAATGGTTTTTATGAAGTGGCTGCCTCTTATAGTTACCAACGTTTTTGAGGAAGAGTGGGGTGCGACAGAGTCCCTTGATGGTCACCTCGCTGCCAGTGCTGCCTCTGAAGCAGCATTTTCACGTGCCACGTCCACAGTGAAACCATGCGACCGCCCTAAGAGCCGCGCTAGCTGTAAACTGCCCCAGCGCCCATTCCCGCTTCCCTCAAGGGTGGGGGCTCCCGCCACCTCCAGTCCTCCCACCCTCTATTGAGGATGCAGCACCAAGACACGAGGGCAGCGGCCAGATCCCTATGCCCAGGGTCTCCAGAAGCATCAGCTGGGCCGTGGGAGGGAGGAGATTCCCCTTTTACTCTCCACATCTCTCCCTAACTACACCCCGGGGAGCAGGGCTGGGAGACGGTGCTGATGGGAGAAAACCCACGAAGCCTTTTACAGCGGAGACAACGAATATTTCCAGGCGTTGACCTCAAGGGAAAAGTCCCAGACAGTATGATCTCTGTGCCATTTTAAAGAAACCCCTCTAATCACTTGGCTGCCTCTGGCTGTGTCCACAGACACCTGCTGGGCGGCTGCCCGCCGGGCTGCGGCCGCCGGCATAGCCCCCTGGTTCCGGCGGGGCCAGCGACCCCCGCCCCCGGCGAGCAGCCCGGCACGCTCCCGCAGGGCAACATCTGCGAGGGTCTGCCCTTCCCGACCTGCTCCCAGCGGCGTTTGTCAACCCCTCGCCAAGCAGTTTATTCGGGGAGAAAACAAGGGTAGCTGGCGGAGCTGCCTCTGCGGGCGGCGGGGCAGGGGCTGGGGTCGGAAACGGGCGGCCGCCCATCGCGGCAACCCGCCCGGTCTCCTCTCGCTTCGTTCCGGTATCATTAACCTGCGGGTGAAGCAACTGTTTGTGTGCCCTCTCTCCCTCCCCTGGGCTGCTTTTTTCCCTGTTACTGATCCATCCTTCGTAAATCATTTATGGGGAACTAGGCACTTCTCTCCTCGCAGGAGCTTCCCTTGAAAAACTTTCCCATCTTAAGGCAAGCGCCTTTCCTTTGTTATCACGAATAATTGATAAAGGACCCCAACGTGCCTTCAAAAACCATCTAAACGGCTGCCGGGAACTATAGTCACTTGGGGTCACGGGGTGCTCCTGCCTTTAAAAGCGCAATACAGGAAACGATCAGGACCAAACCGGTTTAAAGAAACAGATAGTTTTATGTGGTTACCTGAAACCATAAATAGGAAACGCGGTCTAATTTTACAGGTTCTGGTATCGAGCGTTCAAGCTGACTTCTGCAGAGCCCTTTCCCCCTCCCTCTGATCAGAGAGCACCTGGCATTCTGTACTAACTAAGGCTTCTGTGTTTTGTTAGTTCGAAAAACAGAGTGAAAGTGCATTGTTCAAAAGAAAAAGAAAAGCCGTAGACCTCTTAAAACTCTGAATCGTCAGAATACGCCGGCACCACACGTCTGTGAACCGATTTCAAGGGCTGCATTAGAGACTAGTTTCTTTAGAGGTTCCCTGGCTAAACTATTAATTGCCAGGATTTCATGAAAGATTTGCAGACTTTACAATCATTTATGATCCGTGCAATAAAAACTCGGAGATATGGGCAAACTGGTTCAAGGTGTAATGCAAAGATGTATTAGGTGCCCTTGGCAACTATCTGTGGGTGCTGTTTGTGTTCTCCGAACACGCCCTTCGCTGCAATGAACATTTCTGCAAACCGCGGGTTGGGTTGTTCATTTCCAGAGCTCTGGAGGTTCACACAAAAGAGCTATAGATTTCAGGCAGGGGAATCGAATGCTTGGAAACTCATTCTAGTCCCCCGAAGAGTTCAAATGCAAGTGAGATAATTACCCTTGACGAAAAGTAAACTTCGAGGGAAAATATATGCCCTTCCCCCTCGTGTATTAAAAGCCCGCCAGACAGGTCAGAGTGTTCAGCGCCGCAGTGCTTTCCTGACCCCCATCCAGGCGGAGATGACATTATTGTCCGCCACAGCAGAAGGCGGAGAGGAACCCCTCGAATCCCAAGAAAGATACCTCAAAGGGTATCGCCGGCCCTCCGACGATATCCTATTTAGGAGCCTCACAAGCGAGCACCCCAGGCATTTTAAAGATTATCCCCCTAAAGATCTTTGAAGATTATGCTAATGACTGCAGATTACACGAGTTTACTGCCAGAGCGACCGAACAAAACCCGCCTCGTGGCGGCTGCCCGCGGTCATTTTCTGCCTCTCTTTTAAGATGATTTGCGCCTCCCTCCCNCGGCACCTGCTGCCCGCCGCCGCCCGCCCCACACCGCCCCCGCCACCGGGCGCACGGAGGCAGCGGCGCAGCGCAGCGGCGGAGTGCCCGCAGCGGAGCGAGGGAGGAGCTCCCGGCCGGCAGCCTCTAAGTCAGAAAGTGGGCAAAATCCTGCCAGCGTGTGCCGAGTGTCATACACGAGGCGTCCCACATATCGCAGGGGAAGAGGAAAATATGGGCAGCCAAAAGGTTTGACCGCTGTCTGAATGCTTCGTTCACTCCCGGCCCACAAACAGATAGATGGCTAAGGAAGAGTGTAAGAGCCAGGATCTCCTTCCCGTTTGCTCCACCTGTCTCGTGCCAGTGGTTCTCTAGCAACTTGTTCCCCAGAAAAAGCACGCTCTCTGGTCCTGCAAATAAAGGGTGTGGAGCACATCATGATCTAAGTTGTTGTCATTAACACACCTATAGTGAATGTGCGAGCATGAATCATGTTCACCATGTTTGTTTTTCTGAATAAAAGTCCTGCCAGGCTAAAGCAGAAGTAAGGGCTCAGAAGCACAAATGCTCCACTGATGTAATGTGAACACATATGATGAAAATTATTCCCCAGCTGAAGACAGTAGCTGCATATTTAGAGATATAGTTTTGATCCTGTTGCTAACCCCAAAACATATTCATAATTAGGATTAGTTTCCTTTCCTCCCAAAATACAGCTGAGAAATGCATGTATGAACAAAAGATAAAAGGAAAAACATTTCGTAGTGATTGTAAGTACTTCAGCATGTCATATGTAAAAGCACTGGTCATAGCAGATCAGCTGTCTAAGGATTTGTTTCTTGGTCTATGCACATGAAGTGTGTTGTTCTGTGATTATGTTATGCCTATCATGATTTAGAGTATATCTTGTGCTTATCTACAAAAACAATCAAAAGGATTTATATGCATGGCAATTCTAGCATGGACATATATCTTCTGGTCTACAAGGCCTGTGCCATATGTGTTCTTCTTAAATGATCCTATCTCAGGCAGAGACTTCTCCCTCTATGAGTATGCAGTGGTTGCGTTAGACTGCCTGCCTCATGATACAGGGAAATACCTTGGAAATTGTAGGATAGGTAAGCAGAGAACATTGCTGTTGAAAGAGATTTAAACAGTACTGATATGAGAACATAGCAAAAAATGAAACTGGCTGCAAGAGAGATTAACAGGATGAGCATGCATCTGATATATAATTTGTACACAAAGTAGTTCCAACTCATTGATCCAGTTAGAGGAGATTGAATTCAAAATGTAGGCATGGAAAAAGAAAATTATCTTTTGCTGATAAGAGAGTATAACTCACACTGTGTATACTGCTAAACAGTGTGTACACATTGATATTGACAGTGTAGACATGGTGTATGGAAATCATCTTCTGCAGAGAGTTGGGAGTAATGCAATCTCCATGACACCAACTGATGAAAACTTCTGCTTTCAGTCAGGCGCCATGGGTAGAAAGCACCCTAGAAGTCTAATGAACCTTTTAAGAAATTCTATTTCTGCGTTAATAATGGTTATAACTAAGTGGTCTGTCTGGGCTATTTTTATGCTCACAATGATGCAGAGAAGACAAGACAATTCAATTTTGCCTAAGTCTTTAGGTTTGCCAGATTGTTTTATAGCATTCCAGAGTGCATTGTTCTTGGCACTGAACTTAAAAAATTGCAGAATAGCTTTGGAACCCATTTGGGTGTTAAATTGTTTTTAAAAAGAATTTAACTTTTTCCCTTTGCAAATCACCACCTTTTAAGTGGAGGCACAGACTCATGGCAATACTCATGGCTTTATTTATTTTTCTTAGTATTCCCTCACATTCTCCTCAATCCATGCAAACCACAGTGATTCATCTTCAGCTGAAAAGCACTGCTTTAGGAAAATCTGGTCGACTCCTTCCTGATGGTTTCAGTTGAACTGGTTGCACTTTAACCATTTCAATACTGACAGCTCAGAAACACGTGGTCATCAGGTCTTTAGCGCAGAAGAAAGCCCAAGTCTTGGCCATAGGAGCTGACACTGAAAAGCTGAAGAACTCGGCCAGTCCCACTTTCACTCCAAAAACTTCTTCTTAGGTTGCCCACCATCTAGCTTAAAGCTGCCAGTTGCTCACATCTGCTGCCAAGTGTGTCAAAATTACGTCAACTTGTTTCCTGTTAGATGATTCTAACAGTACTGGGCATGCATGCAAGTTATGATAGGTGATCTGAGCAGGAGGTATGATGTTCAAAACACAGATCAAAGGAGGGCCGGCAGCTGGCAGCAGAAGGTAAGTGGCTGTATTCTGGGTAAACTACAGTGCTGGAGATGTTGAAGGTATAAGAACTAGATGCTCTTTAAGGTTCATTCCAACCGAAACCATTGTATAACTTTAGTCATCCCGGAGGGGAAGAATCTCTATCTTCAAGTTCTGAAGTTATCAAATGCAGGAGGGGCAGGCCCTTTTATATATACCTCAGCCTCTCATGTGGTCATAGAGCTACCAAAGCTATGAAGAACCCAGAGAGAGCAGCGATCATGTACATTCCTCATACTCTGTACAGAGCTCAGCAACATTCAGCACACATGATCAAACTCTACTGTGTTCAGATTTATGTTAATAATTTGAGCCTATTTTTAATTCTGAGGTAATAAAAATGGAGAAGAATGTCATTTTGGCATTTCAGTAGTTATTTTAAGACTGCTAGAGACATAACATAGCTAGAGATTAAAACTCCACATTTTCATTTTCAGAGTGAACCATGTGAAATAATACAGCCTCCCTTAAGTCTAACCTAGAACATCATTGAAGTATGGGCATTCTTATGTTCTGGACTGTGAATTTAAAGTGGTCATTTATTTAAATATTTTACATAAAACTAAAAGCTTAATAAAGAAAATGTAAAATCAAACATCTCTTGAGGTTGCAAAGACATAACATATTTATTTAGTAAATAATTTGTAAAATTTAGTCACTAACCCCACAAAATATACTAGGGTCACCATAAAAATAACTGCACTCCATAAATTATATCAGAATATATAAAATAATATTGTTAATTTTCAGTGTATTTTCTCATCCTGATTTGTACACAGGCATTTTTTTTTCACACAATGCATGTTTTTGCCAGCCTGACAGTAGGATCTTTTACTGAAGTGCTCAGACTGCTTTTCCTAGGAAGTTTGTATATGGTTTGGTAGCATTCTAACATGGGTGAATTTCAAAAGGTATCCACCCTTTCCTGAGAAAAGGAAAAAAAGGAAACAAACAGACCATGTAAGTCCAGATGATGTGTTGGTTAGAAGAAATAAAATGCGTGAAAGTTGTTACAAAATAGCTTTTAAGAGTTATTGGCCTGCCTCTTTTACACAAAAGATGTAAACCGAAAGAACCATGCTGGGAAAGAGTACTTTGAAAGGAAATTTTTTTTTCCCAGTGTGGTATACATTGGATGCTCTGAGAAAGAAGTCCTTGGGAAACAGCTGCTTCTCTATTGTCTCTGTGATTGTCATCACAAAACAGCTGATTTGTCTTTGAGGGATGATCTATATATATATTTATACATTTGTTTAGATGTTCTACTTCCTTTGCTTTCTCAGTAGACTTATTGTGTGATATTTTGCCAAGTTTCTAGACTCACTGTGTTCCATTTACTTATTCATGTACCTAGTGTAATGGGATGTTCCTCACATTGTAACAAATAGAACTTCTGGAGAGAAAAGGAAAGAGACTTCAGACTCCCTAAAGATGAAACAGCATGCTCCACAGGGTCTAGCACAAGAATTCAGTGCTACAAAGCATGCATGGAAGAAGATCCATGATATACTTTTTTCAGGTCCTTGATATGAACCATACTAACCACTGAAACTAGGGCCCGTGTTGCATCTGAACTACTGGTGTACACCAGATTCATCTTCTGTTATTGTGTTGGAGCCTCAGGGCTGGAAATGTATGCTATGAAGTGAACTTCAGACTTTCTTCTCTATTGGAAGCATCTTTTTCCAATGCCATTTATTATACAGTGCTGTATGAAACAGGAAAGGGCATTCAGGAACATAAAACTTAAACAAGCTCTATGACTGAAGAAGGTATCAGATGAAGCTTCTTGAGAAATCTTTTTTTTCAAAAGTCTCTTATCTGGACTTGTGTGACCACTTTTGACTTACCACACTAAGTAGGCTGCCAAAGAAACTCTTTTAAGGGAAAACAGCTATTTACATTCTTTAAATTTACTGCCACTGTTCAAAGAGGTAAATTTACATCAATTAATTTCTATTCATGTTTCATCTTATCTTTGACCGAGTAAAATATGTAGCTGAAATACATACATGCCACCCTCTCGTAGGCCTTAATTACAAGAGTTGTGCTAATCATAGAGGCAGAACACCTGTATATGCACATAGCAATTGGAAGAGTAAACTCTTTCAGTAGATGAATCTCCTTTTTTCGCTTTAATTCAAAATCCCTAATTATAGTTTTAATGCTTCATGGAAGGAAACAGAGAGGAATTATGTCTTTTTTCAGTTTTATTCATTTGCATGTAGCAATTTTAACAATTTGAATTCCAACTCTCTACAGTAGTTCATGTGTCTTGTATTTTGTGAGAGTGTGTAAAATGTAAACTCTATGTTATTTCTCTGTAAATGTCAGGAGAGTATAAATCAATAATAGAGTGGTAACTGTGCAATTAACTCCTGTCACCCCTGTACCTTCACATTAGCATCACTGAGAATGATCTTACCCTTTCAGTGACCTCAGTAAAAGCAATAACATCCTTTTCTGCTAAAGTTAATTTTTTTAAGTGAAGTTAAAGCTCCTGAAAGGTGATAGATTGACAATCCTGTAAAGTGAAGTTCCTTATTTGGTCATTGACTATGGGTAGTATGTAATTCCACAAATTATCTAGTGATCCAACCCTGTCCCAGATGGATAAGAATAGAGTCTGGTACTTCTTCTTTCATCCATTTAATTGAGGCATCACAACTTGGATGTCAGTTGTCAGGGTAGTTTCTGATGCAGCTGATGTCAGTTAGCAAGCAGAGTTGGAATTTCAATTCATTTTCATTTACTGTAATCGCTATTGACAGAAGGTAGATGGCCACCACAGACATGCAGTTGTAGGTTCTGTATCCTATCCCCTAAGCTGCTTCATTTGCAAAATGGCACCTAATAGCTGTTCAAAATGCATCAGGAAATCCTTGAAACAACTAAGAAAGTTAAATGCAATGTAATAAACTTCTGTCAAGCTGGTAGTAAGATTTTGAAAGCTAAAGCTTTGAAAGCTTTATGCATTACTGGGGAAAATGAAGAAAATTCAGCAAACAGGTAAGTGCAGGATAATTTAATTACTCTCACAAATGTATTTTCATGTATTGATTTTACATCATTTGATAGTACTAATCAAGTCTGTGTGTATTTGCCAGAATTCTGAAAGGTAATGGCACCCTGAGCCTTGCATTCCACTTGTCCCCTCTGCCACAGATCTCAGCCAAAGAGAGTAATGTCTCTGTATCTCTCTCTCTCCCTTGTCTATAAGGAAAATGCCCTAAAGTGTTCCAGGCCAGTGTGGATGGGACTTTGAGCAGCCAGATCTAGTAGACACAGTGCATTATCTTTAAGGTCCTTTCCAATCCAAGCTGTTCTTTGAAAATATGCAAATACTTCCCTATTTCAGAGCAGTATAGGGTACAAACAAATATACAGAGAACATGAACTGTTCTGATACACTACCAATAAGGGAGTCAGATATGAAGCTGAGGTAAGTCCATGCCAGGATTCACCCTTTGAAGGTTGAAGGGTTTTTCTTTCCTTGAATGTAAGTGCAGTGAAACATCTGAAAAGCAATTGAAATGGCCCCTGTTTCTGATGGATCTCTTTGTAGGTGTACTTCTGTATTTTTATGTTCACATGGACCGTAACAGACTGCACAAAATAAATTCCCCTTTTGTTCTCCATTAGTAGCTGCAACCAGTGAAGAGCTTGTCTTCTGCTTTCTGCCCCAAGGAAAGAGTTTTGCCACAAACATTATCATCTAGTTTTATGGGGAAGGTGAGGCGTTTTGTCTCTCATTTCAAACTGTTTTGAGAAAAAAAAAAAAAGTATAACCAATAGAGTATTTATCAGGAGCAAGTTTAGGTCCTTGGACAATGTACTAGAAGATGTAGGTGAGACAGAAGTGTCCTACTTTTTTCCCTGTGGTTTTGTAGGAAGGAAACTATCCAGGTTAGGTTGGAATGAGCTATAGTGCCATCTATGTTTTCTACACCACCCCTTACTGGACAATGAAGTGAGAAGAGCTAGAGGATATGTTTGATATACTGTACGTAGTCATAAGGCCTTGTACTATTCCTATCATAATCAAGTCCTACTATTGTCTTTACAGTGAGCTGTTCATTGCAGCTCTCTTAAGACTGAGCCTGGTCCTTGGAAATGTGACAGGGGTCACAGGATTTGGAGCAGAGGATGACGGAATTCTTTTAAATGTTGCAGGAACTTTGGCATATCTTTCATTAAATGTGTTGAAGGATGTGTTTCCAGGCCTTGAGACAGATTTTATAAGATTTCCCCTATGTCTTTGTATAATATTTTTTTATCTGGGATAAGTGCTGTTACCTAGATTGGAAAATGCTGTAGTGCCAGGTTACACTGATAGTTTTCCTGTGGAATGCCTACCTGGGCTGCCTTCAGGACATATGCATATGGGACATCTCTTCTTACATTTAAATCCAACTGCTCCCCAGTATGCTATCCCATTAATTGTGCACTGGAAAAAAGAGAAGGAGAACACTGTGACCTGTGTATATGTAGTACCTAGTGAGAATCTAGGGAATTATTTAATGAATTAAATCAGTTCAGATATTTCTTCTACATTCTTGAATAGCCTACCAGATCCCATATGCCTGTAGAAATTGCTATAGGGCTCAGGTGGTCCCTCATTAGCTATAATGTCACTTAATTTCTTCCATCTTTATGCTAGAAATACCTTCAAATGAAGCTTGATAGCATAATTCTCTGTGGCCATAATTATCAAATGAGGCAGAGGTGGGACAAGAAGCCACATATGAGTACAGAAGATATCCATGTTGGTAGCAGACATCACGGTGTTTACCCTGTAGCAGCAAGCTAGTGAACTCAGCTGTCACTGGCATATTCCCTGCAGGGACAAAGGTAATATTAATTAAAATTCACTATGCCCAAAAGGGCCATTCCTAATGATCATGTACTGATGAGATGTTTAGCTCCGTCTCTTGCATCTTCAGATGAATTAGAAATAGCTTTCATGAAAGATTTTTATTCCCAGGAAGGGTTGTCAATTTTCTTGAAGGATTTAAGTCAGTACCACTGATTTCTGTGTGGAACCACACAGTGACAGGCAGAGCACACTGAAGTAGAAAGTGTATTAAAAGTATTGTTATTTTGCAAGAGAGATTCATCTTGAGCTTCTGAGTGGTGTTGTCAGTACTCATGTCATAGGAGGTGCAAAAAGTGGCCTCCAGAGGTCTTGTCCAATGTCACATGTTCTATGAGTCTATGATAATTTCTGCATTTCTGTGAAAGAAAACTAGTATGATAAATATGTATGAGCAGAAATGAGTTAATTTCATATGAAACGTAATGTTGCCAAAGTCAATAGTAAGGTTCCTTTTGCCTTCCAGGGAAACAAAATTACTTTTGTTTGTGGTGGAATGTGACTTTTTTGCACTGAATCCATTCTAGAATGTACAGGCAAACACTAACATACAATTGTAACAATTGTTGTCATAACTCCACCCTGACATGCAGTGACAGCCATAAGAATGGTTTAACTCACGGATCTTCTGTAAATACTTGTTCTGGTTCAGCACCAGGTCATTTTGCAGCTGAAGAATCCTATTACATTTGTCTTTGTCTTTTTTGCTCTGGCTATGAAGCTGTCCTCAGAGCAAGACCAGACCCGAGTCTTGCAGCACGTTCTTGGACCCCACATTCCAGGGTGTGCCTGTTGTGTTTTCACAGCAGAGATCTGCAAGGCTGCTCAGCATAATCCTCCTGCCGAGCAGCCTAGAATAGTCACAAGCTTCAGAGAGACTATGCAGGTGAGAAGGCAAGAAATCTTCATTTGGCTTTTCCAGTGGCTAAAGGGGGCATACAAGGGAGCTGGAGAAGGGCCATGAAATGATAGGACAAGGGGGAATGGCTTTAAAATGAGGGCAGGTAGATTTAGTTTAGATATTTGAAAGAAATTCTTTACTGTGCTGGGGGTGGTGAGGCACTGGAAGAGGTTGCCTGGAGAACCTTGTCTAGCAGAAGGTGTCCCTGCCTGTGGCAGTGGGGTTGGAACTACATGGTCTTAAAAGTCCCATCCAACCCAAACCATTCTATGAATCTATGAATAGTAATTGGGCATATCAGCATATCTATCAGCTGGTATTATTTAGATAAACAAATGGGCTTGGCAGCTACCAAAATTCAGCGTATTCATGCAGCACCTGAGAGAGTCTGAAAATTCTAGCTGTGTGTCCCGGTATTCCTGCTCCCCCCCTGCTGAGTGTGCTGTAAAAGTCTAAACACAAATGATATAACCTAAGCAGTGAAATGAGCTTGTTTACTACGGTTGTCAGTGTTTTAGACAGAACTTTAAGTTTGTGCTTTCCAAAAATAGCGTAAGGCCTGACTGAAAACATTACTGCTCCTAAAGAAGATATGCAAAGTCGCTGTCAAGTGGGGCGTTCTGATCACCTGCCTTTCTCACAGCGAGCGCTAGATGGCCATCTGGCCTTTTTCTTCTTGCCATGTTAAATCTTAATTACGATATAGCCCCTGCGGTGTTCTGAATGACTATAAATAATATCACATTAGGAAATTATTCAGGAAAATTTAGCCCATGTTAGACTTATTGCATCAGTGTTAGAAATACACAATTTCTTTATCGTACCTGATAACTACACCCTGTGGTCTATAAGAGATGTAGTAAAACTAATTTTAAAAAATATCTTTCTATGAAGAAAAGTAAATTCTCTGATAAAAATCCCTAAGTGACATTTCAAGGTATATTCTGGTGTAATATAGCTTATTTCCATGAAGTAAGACTGCTGCATGGTGTAGGTGAATGTTCGCAAATCTGTTTAGTGGCAACTCCTAAATTAAGGAGCATTTCGTATCTATCAGACTACAAGATGATCTGAATATTGTGGATAATTTGCATTCTCAAAGCATAGGAATCTTTGAGAAGAAAGTCACATTAAACAAAACGGTTCAACATCCTCACACATAACTCTAGGACAAGGTTTGATTTATCTTTTGCAATGCATATCTTCTTTATTAACAACTGCAAAATCTTCAGATTTATTTGTAAAACTTGAATAATCACAAAGGATTTGATGTAAATCATTATTTTTCTCACATTTCTGTAGAACTAGTATAATTTTCTTTCGTCAAAAAGGAAATATGGTTCCCAAAATCCTAGTAACAAACAAGAAGACTAGTCCTGTTTTCAACAGGGCTTTTGACTTCCACAAGTTGAATAAAAAGTTTTTACGCATTATTTTCTTATCCCGTGCTTTCTCTATCTCTGATGGAAATAGTAGAAATTTTCTATCATCTGGTTTTGGTTCATTTTACAGTGAGAGACAACATTTATGAAAATGGTAGATCCATTGCCCAATGAAATTAAATTCAGAAATTACTAATAAAAACTTATATATAATTTGGAAATACCCAATAAGTTATAAAATAACATCTATCTCCAGAATTATGCATTGAAATTCTCTTTCTCTCTTAGAGTTAGACATTCCAAAAACCAGCAACTATTTATTTGTAGAAAACCTACTGTCGATTCTGGAACAACCTACTGAATTTCTTTTATATTACCTAGATTACTGCGCAATCCAGAATAGTTAAATAGTGATAATTTTTATTAAGTTTTCTGAAGTTGTGTTAAAAATATTAATCTACTTATGTAGAAGATGTGTACATGTTTTGTGACTTCTTTTGGCTGCAAATTATTTTATTGGCAAAGTAATGTAAATTCTGGCATTACTATGTGGGATTAAATATTAATTTCTTATTTAGGATACTACTGGATACCTATATGAAATACCATCAAGATGTGAGATCTTTATGTTCTGCCCAAAGATTTGAGACACATATTCTAAACAGTTTTCTGCATTTTAGGCAGATGGCTTGTCCTTCGTTTATGTTAGCCTTGAGTGGTGGATCTTTATTGGTCATAAATTTCTGGCACTCTTATAGTGCAGCTGCTTCATGTTTAATATTTGGATGGCAGAATGCTCAATAGTATTGAAAGCCAAGGAATTGGATTTGAGTTTAATGCACTGCTTATTACTCTCAAAGAGCTATTTATTTCAGGGGGGATCAACTATGTATGAGGGCTCTTATGTCAAATAGATGAGCAGTTCTTTGCTGTAGATGGGACAAATCCTTCTTTTAAAATCTTCAGGGTATATACAATGCTACCCCAGGTAGTTCCTATTACCTTCTAATGGGTAGGTCTGGACTCTTGTATTTGGCTTGTTCTCAAAATGTGTTTGGCAGCTGTGAGTGCCTTTCAGTCAGATTCCAACACATTTCAGCAGGCAACCCTAGCCTGGTCCTTTTTCCATGCTGATTCTACTTTTAGCAGAAGGATGGTCTAGATGACCTCCTGAAGTCCCTTCCAACCTGAATTATTCTCTGATTCAGGAATTTAATTTGATTTCCTGAACAGAACAGTCCTGTTTTATGACTTCCTACCAGTTTCTAGCTTTTCTAACAATGATTTTCTGCCTGTTCTGGGAGAAAGCTGAACTAATGGCTTCTAGGCACCAGGCTCAATAACAAGTGCAATGTCATTTGCAGACAAACTTGCAGGAGACTGTAGGTAGATTATTGGTGAGTGAGAGATAGTGAGGGACTCTTGAGCAAACCCTTCATTCAGAAATCTGTTTAAGCCTACAGATTCTCTGCTGTTGGACACCATAAGCCTAAGAGTTGCATGGAAGTATGCTTGATAACATAGAAATAAACGTAACTGACAGGCATCCCTCTCTGCAAAACTTGAAAATTATATGTAACTAATGCAAATGTGCTTGAATTTCTTTCATGAGTTGTATTCATTAAAAGTGGACTATACCAGAGCTCTGTTAGTAAATGGTCTCTGATTGCTCTATTAGGGCATCTGTTTCCACGGCTGGTTGCTTGAGAATGAAGCTCTCTAACAAGCTATGACTGTAATGTCAAACATAATGACTTCTAGAAGGTAGAATTAACTGCTTGCTTGCTTCCAAGATGATAACTTTTCCAACTGTTTATTTTTTTAATAGCTTGCCAGAGAGGTGAGTATATCCCTGAAACGTTCTGTTTCAAAGTTCTTAGGACCTTTGGAAGGCACCAACATGTCCAGCAGCCTTCTACAGGATATCAGGAAGTCCTTGTTTTGTCTCCTGTACTGGAGAGGGGACTGAAAATATAAAGAATGTTTGACAGTTTGACATGTTTTAACAAGTTGTTTATAGACTTGGCTTTGACAGAAATTATTTATTGGAACCTTCATGTTCCTGATATTTATAGGATTTGGATTTACTTGCAGTAGCTTCTGAGTTTCTTGATTTGCAGAATCAATAGGTGGAAGGTTATGCTGACTTTGTAGAGTTGGTGACCTTTGCAATGTCTTGCTACCATCTCTACCACAAGTTCTTATTAGCCTCAGAGTCCTCTTCCTGGTGATCCAAGGGAAAGAAATGAAGGCTAACAGAAGCCTTTAGAATAAATAAAAATCAAAATATGTTTTTTTGGGTGATACTCCGAAAATGTTTTCAATTTGCATTTTCCACTAGCAATCAGACTGTAAACTGACAAAAATTATGGATTTTGGCACTGACTTTCTAGAAAATTACTGAATGGAGCCTTGCAAATAGACTGTGCATAGAGCAACCCAGAACATAAAGTAAAATTATTGCAAACTTTGAGATGGTAACTAAAATGTTCCTTGTTTGGCATTAAAATAATAAGTATTTTTTTCTGGGGATGTCTGTGAACATATTTTTTCTTCAGCATGGGTGATATCTCCAAGTTTTGTGTGCATTTCCAAATCAATGTCATTGTGGCAAGATGGTTTAATTAACTCACAGTGTTGTAGCCATTGATTCCCCATGGAATGTATTGCATGTTTTCCCCTCATGGAGATCACAGGTTGTAAGTACAGTCATATTTAATTCTATGACATGGATTACTTGGGGAGATTTCCTGAGCTTGCAATTAACCTGTTTCACTATTCACATTGCACTTGGCAGTAGTATTACATATATGTTCATCTGAAATGAAAGCCTTCTATCCCACTTCAGTTTTCTGAAACACTGAGAACTCAATGTTTTCATGGTCACTGACCTCACATTTTCTCTTTTGTCCAGAACAATTTTTAGTATATCACCATATGTTCCATTTTCCACTTCAGGATGCAAAGTGATGGATTTATTTTCCTATTTTAGGTGTAAGACTCTGAGAATGTTCCACTGTTATTAATTATCTATACAATACCCACAATAGCTGAAAAATTTGACACACAAAACACATTGCAGATATTTCTAGTAAACATTATACCACTTCATTACTGATGATGCTAGCTGAAAATTCATAGCTGATATATAATTGATATATAACTAAACACATATCATCATATTAGTAAAGAGTTAGGGAAACTTCTTTCTGCTTAAAGTATGTCCAAACTTTCATGAAAATTAATATAATTGTTGACAGTCTAAAATGTTTGTAGTATAATTTGACTTGGTTTTCCCAGTTAAATACTCAGGTTTTATCAAGTCAACTTTAGATTAGTTCTGAGACCTCACTATCCTGTCTGCTTTGCTAAGTGTGTGCATTTGAATCTCAGAAGTAAATAAGATTTTTCACATGCACTGCCCAAGACTCTTTCTGAGTCTATTCACTGTCTGAACACTCACTATTGTCCCATAGAAGTACCCTAGCAGAGCTGGCCCAACTGCTTTTTGGTTTTTATTGCATGTTTCCAGTGAGATACTACAAACATTGAATGACAACATGCTGCAATTTTTTATACGTCCAAAGACTGTAAGATACAATAAAAAAGTTTTTTTTTCTTCTGTATAGTGAGTTATATTTTATCATGTCAGTATGGAAAATCTCCACATTCAGATTATATTTACTTATTTAATATTTATTGCTAAAATTAGTCAGTTTATTTTATGGTCTATTTCTGTTTGTAGTATTCAGCTTAAAAGAATATAGATGTTTACCTTGATATATTTTAGAGGTCATGGTATTTGTCAGCCATAGGCATTTAAAAGCTTGAAATTCCAGCTTTTCCAAAGATAAAAAGATCAACTTTTTAGCAATATCTGTGGCAAACTAAGGTCTAACAGACTGTAATAGTATGTCAATGTAAGCTCATACCCAGCCATTTCTAGTAGGAAGCACATAGATACAAAATAATGAACAAAGCAGCACTGGAAAAGAATATTGGTATCCAATCTACCAGTTATTCAAACATTTACAATAAAATTTCCATCTTCCTCCTGTCAGACATAAATAACTCTGGGTTTTGGAGCATGATTTTTAATCTAAATAATTTTCTTGATCCACTTCACAAAGCAGCTTTGTGAAGAATTCTGTGGGCATAACTGATATGACATGCTGAGATGTAGGATAGGAAAACGTAGTCAGAGACAAAGGGATGAGGATGAGAGCTTTAAAAGTATCCATCTCCTCTAATAACACGTACTGGAGTGCTTGGACATACTTTCTTCAAGGGCCCTATAAAGTATTAATGGTTAAACTGCTTGTGAAGCAAATAATACTCTTAAAGAAAAAGTGAATGTAGTAAAGAGCATGAGCACCACTATCCTAAGTCATGGGTGCATAGACCATAATGCTGTATTCTCTCTGAAACAGAAAACACTGATGCAGACTTAGTTCCACTGTTTGCAAGGAACCTGCTGTGTCAAAGCAGTTCTCTTACATTCACATGAGGTGTCTGTCACACACAATGCTGAGCTGTCAGTTTCCCAACACAACCTTCACAGAACATGCAAGCTGTTTCAAGTGACAGTTCCCACTATATCTCTTAAGAATTGATATACAAACCCTTTAGACTCCCCAAGAATGGAAAGTTTTCATATCATGTAAGGTGCTATGACCGAAATTGAGAAACTCATGGCCAACTGCCAGGTTGGGAGGAGGGAAAAGACCCTGTATCATATCCATACTAACTTGTCCTATTAACTCAAGCCCACCATGATGCATACTAGGAAATAAGTTTTTTCTTGACGTTTCTTTCTTGAAAGACCCTCCACTAGACTTTTCTCTTATGACCGTCAGCAGTAACAGGAAACTGAATTAATTCTTTTTACTGAATTCATGTTTATAAATTATTATTTATGCCAGATTAAAATATCTATACCAGAATAGACAAACTCTACCTACGTTACTTTTTTTCTTAAATCTGCAGATGCATGCAGTCTTCTTTTGAAACCTCCAGAGTTTCAAAATTTCCTCATTCATCACTCACAGGATAAAACATCTGTAACTGAGCTACGGTGATAACATCCCTTAGAGTAGGAAGAGAACTGGAGGAAAAGCACTGCAGCATCATCACACTATCTCTTGCCTTATGGGTTTTGACGTTTCCTCCCCAGTTATTTATTTTTTATCATTTTTTACCTCTTGGAAACCATCTGCAACTTAAACATCCCTGGGCCACCTACTCATCCTGAAATATGTCCATCAAACAATATACTCTTTCTGCATATTCAAACTGTGTATTGGTTTTAAATCTTGTTTACGTTAATTGCTGATTATATTAATTATTATGGATTATTATGTGTGGATCAAATTCATGATAACGACAAATAGAGGATCCTTGAAGTACAGGCTGGAAGGAACACCAAGAGATCGCTAGTCATGCCAAGCTCAAACTGGGTTTGAGTTGATGAGGTCATGTAGTGAGGTCACAACATGTCAACAGTCAAAGTTGTAAGGTCATGGCTTTAACCGTTTGGGTCTTGAAAACCCCCAGAGATGGAAACTCCAGAGATGTGCAGCCTAATTGGGCAACCTGGTTTACACCGTGATGTCCACAAGGCGATGATAATTTTCCTTCTGCTCTGTATGTGGCTTTCTTGTTTCAGCTTGCGCCCATTGTCTCTCATGTTCCAGTCCTTCACAGCTGCAAAGGGCATTGCTCCGTATTCCTGTTGATCTTGTTGGGAGGATGCTGTTAGGTCCACTTGAAGGTCAAGTTCTCTTCTCCTAGGATATTCTTCCTACCCCTTAACTATGCTATACTCTCTTGCCGTCAAAGCAAATTAAATTGCAGGAAACCTCTGTCACAGGCAAATCTACCTGTTGACCAGGAGTGGGAACTGAGTCAAAATAATAGGCCAGTGTGTCAGCTTTCCAGAGGGGAAAGGGCTAAATGCCTCAGGTAGACACTGCAAGTCCTGTTGCGGAGAAGGAAGAGACTCTACAAAAAGTCATGGCTGTTTGGAGCATTTCTGAAAATATCATAATCCGCAGAAAGGTTTAAAGAAAGGGAGTGAGAAACATGTTGCAGAGGGGAATGATCTGTGGGTTTTTTTGTTGTAGCATTTTCTTTGCTTTCTCTCATGCATTAACTGTCACAGAGAGTGGACATGGACCATCACCCTTATTACTTACTGATGGGCCTATCCTTTGTGACAGTGCTCTAGTCTTTTTTGGAGCCTTTTATAATTTTGGGTATTTAGCCCATGATTTAATTATTTTCTTTGTGAAAGCACTTGCTTTGTATTTAAAATAATTTGTTTGCATGCTGCTTCCTCTTTGCCTGTAAAGGTTTTGGTCATCATTCATTTCAATGATGCTCTATTACAGCCTTCCTTAACTGTCTTTTCCTAGTTGAAGAGTCCTAGTTTACATAATTTCCCTTCAGCTGGTCAATAATACATATTATATTTTCTTATATATTATTTTATTATTATATTCTTTTCTTTCTAGTTTTTCTAGTACTGCTGGAATCTGTTCACAGTGGACATACTATTCAAGATGTTACACCAATTCAGACTTGAACAGTGATATAAGAATATTCTTTATTATACTTCCATTTTTTAAAGGTTGATGAAGAACTCAATTATACATCTTTTTTTGAAAAGTGAACCTTAAAACTCTCATTAGCTAGACAATGCTATTTTTCCCTTTCGTTAGTGTTTCGGGTTCATTCCTTTGCAAACTGCCCTGATTAATTCTATTATCTCTGTTCAAATGAATGTTTTTCTGTGTCTTCCAAAACTCACTTTCAGTTGCATAATCCAAACAAAGACATTGTGGATGATTCCATGAGAAATTGTCATTTTCATTATTTTAAAACCCTCTTTTAAATTATTTCTACTTAAGCTATTGTAGAACATCAGTATGACAGGTTTTTCCTAGAATTTTGTCTCTAAATTCCTTTTGAGTTACCCAAAATGAATCTCAAACAAATTCAGAGGTTTTATTCACACTGCAATGCAAAACGGGCCCTTGGTAGTTTAACTATTTTATTCCCAAAAAGGTTCTTTAGCCTCAGGATGAAAGCCTGAGCTATGTTGCTTCCAGGAAAACAAATCTTCCCTAAAAGCCTAGCCTTTGGTGATCTATGGCAGTTTTTAGATCAATGAGCCTCTCAAACATTGAAACATTACAGCTGAACCTCACCTACATGGCTTGCAAAATGTTACACTCTCAGGCACAGGGCTGTTTCAAGCAGAACTTCCATTACCCTTGATATCTAAAAATAAACACAATCTGGACAACTACCATTGCATCTAATCCAACTCTGAGAGAGCAAATCTTGAGCTACAGAGGGCTTTGGGGCAGATAATGTGCTCCTCAGCCTTCTCACAAAAATACTGATCCATAAAGACATACTGTTTTGACCTTGCACTCATTCAAAACTGCTGCATTTGCTCTGTGGCTGTTTTAATTAATGGGTTTACTGGGTCTTATCACATGAAATGACAAGCAGAATGTAATTTGTTTGATCTAAAAACTGAAGACAGTCACACAAATTTTTTTTAATTTTAATTTTTTTTTAGAAAGAATAAATCTAGCTTAATCTAGTAGAGTTTTTAAAAAATTACAATGTTATCTGATAATTTATTACTTTGGGAAGATTTGGACACAATTTTCATAGTCGATCATATAGATCTGAATTAGTTTTACCTAGAGACTTGCAATCACTCAGCAGAATATCCATTTGGGAGCAGCAAGAATTATTAAAATATCCAGTAAAACAAAAGGTTCTATTCCTTCAAGGAAAGACAAAAGACACTTAAACATATGCTTGACCCACTTCCACCTAACTAATAAAATTAAATACAAATACACTCCAAATAAAAATGGAGTTAAAAATAAGGATATGAATATATAAGAAAAGGAAATTAATGAAATGCATTTTTAAAATTTCAAGCACTATGAGAATAAACAGATAAAAAACATAAGGAGCTGAGCTCCACAACTTTTTAAAAAGTCCTCAAGACATTAAGAAAGTGTACTCAGTGTTACAACTCCTGGTTAATTTTTTCATAGTGTAACTGACCTTTGGGAAATTCCCAGGGGATGGAATTGGTTCTGCTGCACTTGTTGTTTCTTTTATAATCAGGAAAAGAAGCACTATAAAAGGCCATAATTCTGGGCTCAGAAGTTTGCTGCTCTAATTAAAAAGTGAATGTTCTCAATGTTTTGCCAAATAAAGCTCTTTTATAACAAATAACCTTTTGATGGGGAAACCACACTGTTTGGACACCAAAAGGTAATTTTAAGGCTTATCTTGAGTGTGTGCCATGGTAAATATAGGCTAGAGCTTCTTGCCTTTCCTCTCTTTACTGAGGAATCAGACATATTTCAGCAAACAGCTTGTACAAACATTCTACTGTAAATGTAACTGAAGTTTGGGGTGACAAATTCTCTTCTAATGACATTTTTGGAAGGATTACATATATTCTTACATTAGGGAAATGGTTCTATAGGATACTGTTGTGGCACATTTTCTAATATTAACATAAATTTGCACTGTTTTTATTTAACTGCCACAGAAAACCTCCTTTCGGTCTGACGTTTTTTGGCCTTAGTCTAATAATTTTTTTCTGAATTTTTTTCAAGTTTGAGGTTATTCAGATAAGTTCCATTTGAGCTGAGCAGCTCAGAAAACTCAGTAACTGGTGGGTATTTTAAAAACACACAAAATGTAGATGTTGATAGCCTATGGGCTCAGTCCCAGTTTTACTAATGTTAATTTAACAGTCTTCTAAGGAACTGCAGTGTCAGTCCATAAACAGAGTACCCACAGGCAACAGAGTTGTGGTGACATGAGCTGTAGCATCCCAGCTTGCAAACCTTGGTAAGGGGAAGGTGAGAGGGGGGAGAGGGAAAAATGGCTTTCCTCTACCAATCTGCACTCCTATCCATCAGCTTTGGAGCAAGAGTTTAAGGTATGGCCAGTCAAATCTCATGCCATGTGAGTTACAATGTGATATGGAGCATCTCTCTTGATTTTTTTTTTTTTTTGTCAGTATCCTCAGATTCCTTAGTTTGATTTGGTTCAGTCCTCAACACTGAATTCCCATTAGTAAATAAGCTGAATACAAGGTTGTCTTGACAAATCGCAGAGGGTCTCCTTGTAGTGACTGGAAGGCAGGAACTGCCATTATATTTTGAGAAGCACTCAGTAGTTTGCAGATTTTCCTCTGGAGTTAGTAAAAGTGAAGAGCAGCTGGGCCACTAATGCAACAACACAGCACCACCATTGTCACCCACTCAAGATCTTTATCACCTCCAGGGGGGCTTTTTCCTTTTGTCAAGGAAGATATCTGTGGTCCTTGCAAGCATGTACTGTTATTCCCAGAAACCTGAAAGCACTAGACAGCACGCTGATTTGTCAACCTGTGATATTACACAATAAAAGATAAGAAGTTGAGGTAGCAAATATTTAGATATCTACACATCTTTACATGCTATTGTATTTCACAGGATATATTAAAGTTTTAATATCTTATTACCATGAGAAGACAAGAATTGCAAACAGTACAGAACTTCAGGTGATCCATTTTTATGACAAGTTTTCAGTGTGAATGAGGAATAGCAAGCATAAGCCATTCTCATTACTGTATTCTCGTTGTCCTCCATAGATGTCACACCCAGGGCAATCTGTTCAGTTATTTCTCTAAAAGAATTATATTTCATTTTATTAGATGTTCTTGAGCAGACCAGTTATCTGTGTTAGCCACTTCCAAAAACAAATGTAAATTATCCCTGCTCAGACAGTTCAAGAAATACATGTCAACAATGAATAACAGTTAGGAGAATTTATGAAATATCTAAATGGTTTAGAAAAATTAAAGCCATTCTGCAGATTCTGGTTGTATAGATTCTATTTTGATGTGTATGCATATTAGTGTACAGTAAGGCAGTTATAATGCATGTTTTTTTAATGAACCACAGAATATACATATGAACCATAATTAGAGCTCTTGGGAACAGCATTACCTAAATCTAATTTGCTGACATGCTGTCATAAGGTCAAGTAAGTCTTTAAAGAAAAGAACTCTAGTAACCTGAGATCAGAGGCTTCCAGATTTTTCTTCAGCTTTCCAGCACTGCTTATTCATGCGCAAGTTCAGTGGAAAAACTAACCCTTTTTGATAATTCACAAGGCTCTAAGCCCTGCCGTTACCATCCACTGAAGCTATTAAGTACTACATTATAAATTAATACACATTTCGTATACTCTGACTCTGGCTTTGTCTTTTTATTTGTCCTTCACAGAAAAAATAATTGTGAGGATTGCAGCAAGATGAAGAAAACAAGTTCTATAAACTATGAGGTCTTCCTTGCACTTGCATTTCTACTTCTTTACTGCCATTTCTGTATATAATTATTCATATAGCTCAGTTTGTTTATCTATATATCACTTCCTGAGCATAAATTGCTGATTATTTGATTTCACAGGATACTTATAACAGAGGGATACTGTCACCTCTTACCATACAGATGGCTTTTCAGCACAGTGGCAATGTTTGGCAGAAATTATTTTTCCTCTGTACTTTAACAGTGTTAAAGATCTTTAACTAAAAAAAACACAACCAAAACAACAACCCAACGAAGTGTATTTTTTTAGAGCTTTTTTTGCCCTAACAACTCTCTTGATAAAGTCTGAGAAGTTCTTGTTTGGAAAGCATTAAGTAATCTAGGTCAAAAGTCTAAAAACATATGGAATTTTCCATAAACAATACCACAGAGGTTTGCAGTTCAATTTAGGAGTTGAAAAGTATTGTATAGATTGCAATTATACAGATATACTGCATGCTAAAATACCAATCTCGCAACTCATAATTATGTTAAAAATATGCTGAGGTGGCTAACATCTAAAAATATGACAACAATAAAAGTTTATGATTTGGGATTAGGACTGATTCCAGATGATGACAGTACAGAAAATAAATGGATCCTTCTGTTTTACTATGGATACATTTTCAGCAGAAGGGTTTGTTGTTTTTTTACCCTACTGTTACGCTGATTAATGGGTTTATTCTGATTTATCTGGAATACACTAAGTAAATAATTGCCATTCACAGCTCTTTTACATAGGGCATTTGTGGACAGCTTTGAACATCATTTGATGGTTTTCTTTTCAATATTTTTTATTTATTTTAGATGCTCCAGGTGAGGCTAAATTTTCACTATGCTTGGCACTCCACAGACAACTAGTTTTCTAGACTCTCTTTATCCAATATGATATCTTTATGCAATATGATTAGCAAAGGTGGAGGAAGAGCACCAGAACAATCTATTCTTATTTTAAAGAAGGGAAAGAAAGGTCCATGACAGTGACAACTTTTTGATTCAGTGCTCATAAGTTACATTCCAACCATCATGAAGTATATGCTTGTTTTTAAAACAAGCACTTGCCTTTCCTGAATTATAGAAGTAATTCCTAATTAATAAGGTGAATTATAAGCTCAAGTAGTATTCTTAAGCCTAGGATACGAGGAACTCATATTTCCCTTATATTTATAAACACACACAGGAGAGACTTGTTTCTGTGATTTGATTATTATTTAAAGGAAGACTTTTTTTGGAAAAATAATTCACTGTAATTAGATTTTTTAAATTTATTTTTTAAAATGACAAAATAGTTGCTGCTTTCTAGATTTATTATTTTGTGAACTTGGTCTTGATAAAATCTTTCATTTTTTTGGAGATATCTTGTAATTCCTGAAATTCCTCTTCCTTGGACAACCTTCATTTTTATTTTTAAATGATAAAGTATGAAAAAGTCTCTATGTAAGCAACATTGAGAAAAATATTTTGATAGGAACAAGTTTTATGATAGACTTAGTTTATATAGAAATGTTCTTCTTGCTAAATATCTGAGAAAAAAGGGCATATTTTGTACGAAATTTTGAGCTACATTTTAAATTATTAAATTTCTAAATAAACTATCTCTTATGTTTCTTTGTTATCTTTATCTATATATTTGTCTCTTCATTTTATGCAAACCACTCTCTTTATAATTCATTTTCACTGCATTGGATGCCCAGCATCCCTGTTGCACCCAGAGTTCAGGGTCACGCTTTCATCCCTCATTTCTGTTACTCCTTTTTTTTTTTTGTGTTTTGTGTTCTGTTGTCCAGCCCTTAGCCCCCTCATTTTTTTTCTCTCAACTTGTGTTACCTCCTACTAATCAGAGGTCATTTTCCTTTTGGGAGTCATTCAACCTCCTACAACATCAGATCTCTTATCAAAACTTCCATTTAACACTTTTAATCAGTTCATATTGAATGTAAGTTTTTTAAAAAATGTGCTTTGCAAATTACACTCTTCTTAACATAGCTTTCTCCAGTCATTTTATTTTTTGCAACCTTTCCATTCTTTTGTCTCCATTCATCATTTCATCTCTCTAATTCAATGTCTGATCTAGCTCCACTTATATAAGCTTCCCACTGAAATTAATAACACTTGCAAAAATGAAATACTTCCATCTGGAACCTTGCTCTTTTTCTCTGTGTAAACCCTGCCCCCTATTCGAAGTGTTCAAGCACAGGACAGTACAGCTTCAGTTTTAAAGATGTTTACATGATTTGAGGACAGACAGATCAGGAGGCTGACTGGTTCAGTCCGTGCATGACAACCCAAATAAATTTACCCCTCATTCCAGTTTTGGGTTCTTGAGTTGGTTGTCAGAGGCTTTTCAGTGGTTTGGTGAACCAGAGAAACCAGACAACTCACCATTCACAAAGTACACTGTCAGGAATTTCTGTATAATTTATTTTTCTATCCAGCATAAAGGGATCTGCAGAGACTTCTGTGGAGGAGCCCAAGTGACCATGGCCAGGAGAAACAGGGAGTAGCACCCTACAGTTTTGCATGCTTGCTTATTTTCTTTATAAACACCAACCATGGACACTTGCTGTTCTTTCCAGTTGTAACACTGGCTCCTTTTGCTGCGTTTGGCCTTGAAGAAAGTCAGAAGATAGTTGGTCGTTAGCTTATGTACAACCTCATTGTCTCTGAAAGAGGTAAAGTCCAGATAAATGCTCAATTTAGCCATCATAATGAGGATGCTTTCCAGACAGGCATTCTGCACTCAGCATTCATAATTTCAGTTGTTGTGTGAGATCACTGGTAAGTAAGAAAAAGATCAGTCACATGTTTATGACTGCTCCAATTATTGATTTGGCTTTTGGGCTCAATCCAAAATCCATTTGATGAACTTACTATTTATAACCAAATCCTTACATTGGAATTTATTGGAAGAGTTTATAAGTAGAGATATACAACTCTGAATAGAAATAGAATAAGAAATCACAGTTTAGCAGTCTTCAGTTAACCACTCTGAATAATTTTCTCTCCTGACCTCTTCACATATCATCAATTAATTCAGAGCAAAATCTAAAGTATGTTTAGCACCAAAATTGTTTCAGTATGGGTCTGAGGATAACATGTTTGAATGGTGGAAAGAATTATGAAAAGCACACTGAAAAATGAATAGATTTTTCATCAGCTTCAGAAAGCTTCATACAAGTTCCAAGATCAGGCTCATCCTTCACATATTTGTGAGTGAGTCGAGAATTACTTATTTGAGTGTTTTACTTAATATTTCACAGTTTCTGGTATAAAATATATGTCTCCCTTCATATGGAAAAGTATTTCTCAGGTTTAAAATTTATAATATATGTGTACACATGCATACATACATATGTATGAAAGCTACAATATATAGAAATAGCTATCTGTATAAAAAAATCCTTTCATGGTGAAGGAACAGTTTGTATGTGGATGGGAAGTGTTACCTGAAAACATATGTCTGGCCAATGCTTTCCTTAAAAATACTTCTGACAGACTTGATTTTATTAAATCTGTCATTGTGAAATTAGCTGCTATGCTGAGATGATAATGGTGGTTGGTAGCTCTAGGCTTTCCATGATTATTACTATCTTCTGAAGCAATAATATAGAATATTTGGGAGGGTATTTTTAACATGCTGTTTCACTGACCTAGCACTTTTAAAAGGCAAGAGTAAAACAGTTATTTGTCTTGACAGTCCCAATGTCTTTATTCTTAAAGTATTTACCTAGCATTGATTTATATGCACTTGTGTATAAATGAACATACCAATGGCAGCTGTCATTAACTGCCCACAAATAGCACAAGAGCTGGTGCAGTTGATAGGAAGGCTGGCAAAATCCCTAGCTGAACAAAGTAGCATTTGTGTTTTTCCCTGCTTCTGCTATCAGCCATGTAACCTCTTCTAACAAATGTTTTCATACACATGTGGATTCTCCCATGGCGTGGCTTCACTGGCTGGCAGGGCTTTGCTGTGTGGCAGATTCCTGGGTGCTGTGTAGGGGCAGAGGAAACCCCCAAAAGTAAAGCAAGGACTCTTGATGAGCAGCCTTTCCTCAGGTATTTTGTGCCTGTAGCAGTGATATGTGGAATGTTTTTCAGGACAGGTTTTAAAGGGTTTGTTTTTTCAGATATATCGCATATTGACAATGAATTGGGGAAAATAATTAATAATTTTTATTTATACATAGAGAGTTTGGGTTGTGGGAAGGGAAAGGATGTCTCAGCACAGAAAATACTCCACCACGTACTGTAAAACATAACATAAAAATAGGCCCACATTTTCCAAATACGTATGGATGTACTTAATTTTATTATCTTGAACAGTTGCAGGCAGTCAAAAGGTGCAAAGCCTGAGAATCAATGAGGAAGAATTTTACTATTATTATAATGATTTAATTATCACCATTTTAACTTTAGGCTCTGAATTCCCTGCGCTTAGAGCTCATTTGTGTCCTTTTTAATGGTCTAATTTACCTTTAAATGTGAGCAGCAAACCGTGTGAGACTTTTCTGGAGCACTTTGAAGTCGCAGATTTGAAAGTGCCTCTTTTGCCAGTTATCTGAGGTGAGAATCAGGTCAGCTGTATTGTTTAAACAGCTTTAGTCTGAAAAAGAAGTTTGGTTAAATGAGAAAATAAGATGACATTTTTTACCATTTAAAATGTGAATATTTCTGAGAAAGCATCCTCATTCAAGAAAAAAGTACCTTTTGTCTCTCATACTTGCTGCAAAACCTTAGAAAGGACACCATTAGATCATGCCTGGCAAAATATAGCTTATTATTCTTATAAAAATTATTTTCTAGGTGCCAACATTGTGCTTCTTCACAGAATCAGGAAGAGATGGAGACAGAGCTCCTGCCATAAAAATTTTACAGTCTAAATATGCAGATCAGACAAATCCACACCAAAATGCAAAGCATGTTGCTATGTTTTCATTTGAGCAGGCAATAATATCTATGTTGAAATTAATTAGCCTTAGTGGACAGAAAAAAATTATTTTAAAAAAGCTATTTTAATATAAATAGCACATGGGGCTGATTCCAGGACAAATAGGTACAGAAGCTATGAAAAAGTAGCTCAGAGGCTGAGGCAGGCTGAAATGGGATGACAAAGAAGAACCTGTTGAAGGCCAAGGACAGAAAATTCAGGCTGTGATGTTAGAAAGAAAAA
The DNA here is from genome assembly GCA_013400315.1 of Bombycilla garrulus. Taxonomy (NCBI): domain Eukaryota; kingdom Metazoa; phylum Chordata; class Aves; order Passeriformes; family Bombycillidae; genus Bombycilla; species Bombycilla garrulus. Next base: position 793,485 of record VXBU01031731.1, on the reverse strand, counting down.
AGTCATGGAAGAGAATTATAGAGGAGAGTGATATAGGTCCTGTGCAAATACAAGGACTGTACAGAGAAAAATTTTAAAGTGCTAGCAAACCTACCAAAATATTTTGATTGTCTCTTGAAAATACCAACTTATCTAAGGAAGCATGACAGCAGGATAAGATGTAATTGTGGATGTGATAGTAGGTGAAATGTTCTTTTAATGAAGTAGGAATATATTTGCAAAACGTATCTGGGGAAACATGCCAGGAATTCCAGCTTCCAAACACAATCTTGATTATGTAGTATTTTTAAATGGGGAGAAATTTTGTCTTGTTTTGTTTATGTCTTCTCATGAATTTTGATTACATAAAATTTCATTGGTCTTTGAATTTTTCTGCCTCCAAATACCTTGAAGAGTTATGGCTTTACCTAGTTTAAATCCACTTCACACTTCGCTACATGGGATACAATCTACTCTACCCGTCAAAACATCTATTTCTGTGACTTGTATTAATGAGGAACTAGCTATTATCAAGTATCTCGGGCTTAAATAATTAATATAGCTTCTGAAAGACTATGGGGGAATGGTCAAACAAAGCAAATTAAATTAAGAAAATGATCAATAATTTGCACCATTATAAACCATATGCCCTGATTCTATAACGACTGCTTTGTATTAAATTTCTGTGGTATAAGTAAAGCATCTGTTTCAGAAAACACAATATTCCCTAGTTATTAATAAAGCTGGGGCCACTTTAATTGTTTTTGAATGTCAGTATTGTGTTACCCAGTGCCTGCTGTGTTGCATTCAATTCAGTTTTAGGCACAAGATCACAAAAACAATTTCAATAAAACCCATAGGGAAACTGGATGTTCAGGTTGAACCTTTGTCCTTAAACTATAATGTTTTCATCTTTAAAATTCAATCTCCAGAAAAGAAGAGGATAGCCTAAAGTGAAATAACAAATCTCTCAGTGGTCGCTTGGGGCCGCGTGGAGAAACATCACCACCACGCGTGTTCCTAAGGGTGATCTTAAAAGCATTTTGCCAAATATCAAGCCCAAACAAGCTCACTTTTGGTCTCTCAATTCTTTTTTCAGGGCAGTTATTTGTTAAATGACTAATTATAAGAATACATTTCTATTGAATGGAAACATAAATTTTAAATGTAACAGAGAGTGACAATAATTCTAAAATTCTCCATCCACACACAGGATTTACAGCCCCAGTTTTAGAGGCTACTCTCTAGTTCTTGGACCACTTCAACTGCAGGAGAGCCTTAAATTTTCAGACTAAGGAAATTATCTTAATTGTATCAGCATGAAACAGGCATGTTTTCTGAGCTAAGCAACATCAAGGAAGTTGTAATAGCTTTGCTGTATTTGTTGTATGAACATCATAGCCTGGCTTTGCATGTTTGGCATAGATGTAAATAAAAAATTGCTTAAATTCCTGTATTTGAAATTCCAATATTCTTTGGAAGTGTTGGAAATTACAGGATGCTAGGATAGGTATAGGATCTGCCTTTGATTGTTGATTTCCATTTTTCTGATTGACAGTTGTTAAGATTTGACATGGCTAATTCTCATTAGCTCCGAGGCACCATTTCACCAATAGTTTACTCCTGTTTCTGGAGACAGGATGCTTATGCCATACATCTCATGCCACAAACCACATTCCTTGGTGTGATCACAGTTGCTAGTTAAAATGCTGCACTTAGTTGCATCTTGTACCAAATATATAGTAATATTTACTGGCTGCTGTTAAAACCATCTGTATAGGTCTGATATTTGACTGTTTGCACATGTGCAATTTTTTCTTAAAAGAATTAAGTTTTTTGCCTGATGTTGAGGAAAATGTGAAGGTATAAAAAGATGCTGGTGAAAGGAAAACTTGAAAATTATGGAAAATAAGGTCACACAGATCAGTGTATTTGTGACTTGTATTTTGACAGCTAAAAAGAAAGATTACTCTGAATGTCAGAAATATGGCTTCAAGAGTGCAGTGCTTTATATGATGACTGTGAAGCCTATGGAGAACTGACACAAGAAAGAGACTTGTGTTTCTGTTGTCACATCTACTTGAACCTGTAAAATTAGAACTTGTTTTGTCCAAGTGGTGTTTGCAGATTATTCTCCCTTTAGGACTGACCATTGCTGTACATCATTTACTTTGAAGGGTTTTTTAACATATGGTGAACATCTGAAGTCTGTCTTTACAAGGTTTAACCTTCTTGAAACCAGGAGAAACAGAGATGTATTGTGGTCATGCATGGCACACAGCTATCAGCTGAAACTGTATTTGAACAAAAGTTCCTATCATTTCATTCCCTACTACACAGTAATTTTGGAGAATATGATGCCACTTCTTTGGAGCATGGCTGGAGTATTTAACAAAATGCTGATGGATTGAAATGTGATGCCCCAGTTGTGCAGCCAAAGTATTTGCATGGTTAAAGGTGGGACAGTCACAAATGTATGATATTGTCCAGTTAAATCTGTTACTGAGGTCTTACTGGTTTTAATGGTCATAAACTTAGACCAGGCTTTGGGAACTCCTGTTCTACATAATATTATTCTATTTAATTGGAGAAACAAAATACTTTTACATTGCTAGTATATTACAGAGTTATCAGGTGGTGCTAGTACCACAGTATAATCAATTAAACATGCTCAGTGTCTAATTGTGGTGTGACAAAGAAGTAACCCTGAAAAAAGGTATTTTATTATTTTCATACATTTCCCTTTTGAACTAAAATTGTTCATGCTTTGCTCAACCTAAAGGTAACAGTTCTCAAATAATGCATTGTTATATTATTAGTTAACTAATAAAAATAGTGCTATGTAGTCAGGTACTTAAAACATAATTTAATGCAGAGAGGTAACAAGACAATGTTCAGACTGGCAGACTAAGGTCCTGTTTTCTCAGCTGTTGTATGTTCATTTGTGTAAGCTGTAACATGTCATTGATTCACTGCTGTTAAAGCCAAAAGCCAGATTGCTCTTCATATTCAAGGTGGGTACAGATGAAAAATCGGAACATTTACTACATCTTTGTGAAAATTATCTAAATCAAATTACGGAGTTCCATCACAATGTGAGGATGTTAGAATAAGCCACTACCAAAATCCTAGGTGAAATATGTCTGTACACTTCTTACAGAAAAAGAGAAGTAGTTTAATGTTATTTATTCAAATAAACTGTCTTGCCTTCTCATAAATAATAAATTGTGCCTTCTTCCTGTTAAAAAGGCATAATAGGAACTATATTAGGAAATATTTTAGAAATACATTATGTAAATATGCATTTTGGGTTTTGGCTACCTAATTTTACCAGAACAGTTTCAGTGGCCCAAGGATACATAGATTTCTATAACTTCAAGATGATTTTTTTTTCCCTCTGATATATTGTCTTTTTAAATTTCTCACAATATTGCATGATAACTTAAAAATACAAATATTGGCTGATGAGTAACTTCAGGGTACATTTTGTGAATTTTATGCTAAGAGCAAATATTTAACTTCTATGGTTTTGTTATAAGAATGTCATCTGTTAAGGGTATTTTATTGATCTTGGCTTAGTAGTGTTTTTCTCTAAACTATTCTTTCTTGTTTATGCTTAAAATTTTTTTTGACTGTTCACTCATTGCCTTAGCTCAAAAAAAAAATAGAAAAATTGTGTGATTTGGAAGAATATGATTTCTCCACTGTATTTTAATATTGAAAGAACCGGTAAAAAGCAAAGCTATCTCTAAGGTTTAGAATGGTTTATAAGGTCTGTCAATAGCTAGGATTATATGGCTAGTGAGGAAAAACAGTGAACAAATTTTAAGTTCCAATTTCATACCACTGCTATGGCAGAATGTAGTCTTTTCTGCTGGAACAGAATTCAGTTTATAATGTTTGACCATAATACTTCCATTAAACTGCTTTCTTGCAACTGTAGATATGAATGCTTTACTTCAAATATATTCTTCTGGTCTCCCAGAAAGTAATGGAACTATTCAATTGTTTAAGTGCCTGTGTGTTTACAGGGATGAAGCCTAAATTTTCACACAAGACTTCCTTCTGTATAGATAAAAGGCATAGTAGAATGCACAATAAAATGGAATGAAAGCATGAAGTTGTTTCAAAGTCAATCACAAATCTGCATATTCAGATGCATCCAGGAGACAATGCTGCAATGCATTAAACCTTCTCATTCTACGACCATAAGGCAGCAACACACATTTTCTCCTACAGCTTCTGTTAAAGTTACCTACTCTCCTCATACTTTAAGAAGTTAGACCAGAAAATACAGTGATATATTTACCCATGAAAAACAAACAAACAAACCTCACAAACCCTCCTTCAGCCAAGGAAGAAAACACATATGCATTCTAGTGACACAACAGCATAAGCTTCAGTCCATGTAATTGGATGGGGATGTACATGGAGACCTTGTAGGTGCCTGGGTTATAGTATCCCCAAGACATTTTGATAATGTAATTCGGACCAGTGCTGTGCATTCCAAAAGCAAAATAAATTACTCTTTGTTAGTTGTTTTCATGACTACCAGGGAGCATTTCTAGTGGGGATGGTTTTTTTCTACCCAGAGAAAGTATGAATTTCATTAGAGACTTTAAAATTAATCTCAATTTCCCTTCAATTTGGTGACAGAATTTTAACAAGTTGCTTCCAGGGACCCTTGAGAGCTTCCCTCAGCATCTCATTCTGTTAAAAACTTAGATATATCCCTGCAAGTACTGTGGAATTTAAAATAGAGTTATAAGCATTTTAAAATTGGTTTTGGTACGTCACCACTATTAAAATTTCTATTAGTTTTTTGTTATATGAAATTCCCCTGTAGCACCATGGAGCTGCCTAATAACAAATTTACTCTTTTCTATTACAGGTTGTATGGGATAAAGTTGAGAACAGTAATGTAATGTAAAACTCTCAGTTCAGTTTGTTGCAACTTCGTCAAAAGTTTTCTATTTGTTGCTGTTGTTGACTTTGCTTAAATTTTTGCACTTATCTGTACCATACTTTGCAGATGTGTTTTTGTTAACTATCCTAATGCTGATGTTGTGGATAACAGACCCCTGTGAAAGTTGCAGCTTTCAGAAAGTTGTTCTCATTCAGGTTCAATGCATGAAGATTTTTAGCCTAGTACGTAAATTCTTCTTCTCCAAGTCCACTCCCTTTCATGACTTTCAGGTAAAACATGACCTCTTTCAAGCTCCAAACAGACCACAAATTCCCTAGTTTAGTCTCCTATGCCAGAGAATTTCCATAAGCGTTTTTTTAAGTTTCTATTTCAGAGGGAAATGAGGCAGATGATCTGTGTCGGGGGAAATTTGTTGTAGATAGCAGTATGTTTGGGGTGTTCTGTAAAAGCCTATAGAGATCTCATGTTCTTAAATTGAGAGGTTTGCTATCAGAGTAGTTAAGTATTTCTCATTTTTCCTCAGACTAGTGAAAAAAACAATTTGCACAGAATAATTTTTTTCAGTTATGAACAAATACCAAAAATATTTTGTGCTTTGTTTCAGATTAGTGCAGGAACAGCACTCATGTTTAGTTTATGAAGGCTGATTTATTGTTGCAACCCCTTCACATTTCTTTATAATACTAATAAATACAAGGGATTCTGCTATGGAAGGGCTATCATGCTGGCTGTGGTGAGGATAAATTTGGTTAGCAGGAAGAAAAGGGCTACAGCATTTATTGGCTCATAATTAGAGTAGAAAAATACTCAAGGAAAAGGCACTGTAGGGACAAGACTTATATACTGACCAGAGACTTTTGATGAATGTTTAAAATCTTGTCAAAGAAAAGAAAACTCATTGTTATGCTGGAAAATAAAATGCAGGTTTATGATGTTGGCCTAATAATCTTCCCGTGGGTAAAGGAATTTCAGATGCTAGTAAACTGGGAAGTTGAGGGAAAAAATACTTCCAAAGCTCACAGGTTTCGGTGTCATTAAAAATACAATATTGGTAAAGCAGATATAAAATATTTGGTATGTGAGTGGATCAAAAAGGAGCTAACAGAGCAATTATAGCTGGACTGGAGGATTTAAAGGAGGAAGAGAATGTTCTTGCTAAAGCTTGAAAATAAAAAAAAGAAGAGGAAGTCAAGTGTAAGGGAAATCAGATATTATTTTTTTCCTGGTTTCTCGCCAAACACCCCATTGAAGAGGCAGACCTTTATTCCAGTAAAGAAAGTTCTCTTGCCAAAAATGTGGAGGTGGCTACTTTGCTCCCAGCCAAGCTGAGAATGAATTATGAAAATAAAACTTACATCTATTGGGACCTTCAGTCGTCTGCTACAGCATGTTGAAAGTGACTTAATTCAGGAAGATCTGGATTCTAGCTCAGGCTCAGAGGGAACTTGAGGGCTTTATGGCTTCTCTTTTTTTCTATCAAGTTTTATAGCCCATATTTGTAGTAAAATAATGTTGTTTGAAGTTTGTATGTTTCATGGGAGTGGTGCCTTGAAGAAGTTATTTCAGTTAAATGGCACCAGATGGAGTGTTTAGTTTGTGACAGGATTCCACTGTTTAGCTTGAAACTATATTCTTTATTTGATGGCTTTATGGTATCAACAGCTATTCTAATGGCATATATTTCTGCTCTGCCCCTTGGAAAAATGGGATAAAATGCATCTTGAATCAATTTAGGGAGGAAAAAAAACCCTATGTTTAGAAAATAATGCAGAGGATTTTTGTTACTATGAGGTTTCATAACTTCATATCAGAGTATGAATTAATTTTCAGTTTAAAAGTATGTCTTGGTTCTCTTTGGACTATAGGAAAATCTCCAGATACCTAGTTAAGACAGAAGAAATCCTCAAAAGCAATAATAATAATTAATATTTAGTATGAGAGTAAAAATATTGCTGTACAAATTTTGGGAGTCAGCACTTAATTTTAATTTTTTTTTTTAATTTACTACCTTTCTTTATGCTGGTATCATCTATATTTTAGACCCTTCACTTTGCAGCAAAAATAAAAGCCTAAAGAACAAAGGAAGAAGGTTAGTATTAAGTTGCAGGACAATGAGATTGCTACTAATTGTGACACTGACTTTTAACAACTCATTGTCCAAAAGTAATGGGTGAGAGAGAAAGCAGATATGAAATGAAAATTACCAGCCATAGAACAGAAATGAAAAATGTGTCACAAATTATTTTAGGGGTGAAAGGTCATCTGTATAAGGGGCCAGCCCTTCAGAAAAAGAAAGTGCAGCCATAAAAATGACAGTGCAAGTGATTTTATCTTGCTTGAAGGAGACTGGGCTCCTCAGCCCACAGACTTTTGTAGTGGTAAAGACTCTGAAGTGGGAAGATAAACATGTGGGAGATTTTATCTTCCCTAGGGAAAAAAACAAGAATCTGAGGACTTCTAGTAATAAGAAAGACTCTGAAAAGGAGACAGAAATCAGGCTTTTTGTTTTGTTTGCATTAGTCAATACTCTTTCTAAATACTTGTACTATCTACTATTGGAGAGGTTATACTCTAAATAAAAGGGGGAGGAAAATGACAAAACAAAAGAAAACAAACAAAAAAAAGAAAGGTAAAGAAATATTTTAAACTTTCAAAGGCTCTCCAATGGTTAATATAAAAGCAAACCCAGTCACAGGTCATTGAAAGAGTTTGACTGAAAAGCAAATGGGAAGGTTTGAGATATCTCACCTCCTGGTTCAGGCCGGGACAGGATTCATTTTGTCAGTAGCCAGGAGCGGCATGCCTAGGATGAGGAGGTTGTTTTACACCACCTCAGGACATGTGCAGGGGACAGGAGGGGAAGGAGCCTCTTCTGGCCAGATAGTGTGTATTGGGCTCTCAGGTATTGCTGGGCTCTGCACGGTGGAACACTCCTGCCGGAGCTGTGAGCTTCTCTTGTGCACTCTGTTATTAGTATTGTCGCTTACTTTTTGTTTCTTTTTTCACTGCTGTGTCCAGTAAACTCTTCTTTTCTCAAACCTGTGATCTTTACCTTTTGTGCTCAAATTCTTCTCTCCAGCCCATTGCAGAGAGGAGGGGGAAGGGGAATGGAATGGGGAAGTGAGCAAGTGGTGCATTGTTTGGAGTGTTTCAGTGGAACATTAAATTGGGGAGCACCATTCCTGTACCATAACGTCTCATCACTTATTTTAGGATCTAGGAGAGTTAGGTATAGAACACTTTAGATCAGCTGGTCAGAGCAAGGGGCTAATAACACCAAGGTGTGGGTTCAATCCCTGTATGGCCCATTCACTTAAGAGTTAGACTGGATGATCCTTGTGGGTCCCTTCCAACTCAGAATAATCTGTGAACCCCAAGTATGGGTCCATGCAGTACAAGGATTTGGCTTCTCAGACACTATAGAAATATTTTGGTCCTAGCTGTCTCTAGGTAGTGTGCCTAAATCACTTTTAAAATTGAGAGAAGGCACTCAGACATTCTTCAAAGTTCTGCTCCAAGTCCCTCACATCTTTTAAAAACAAAAGAAATATCTTGATTTGTAACCAGAAGCATTTTGAGACCAAGAGGAAATTCTCAATACTTGCATACTCCCTGAAAGTAGAACTCTTCTGCAAGAAAATCACAGACTCCTGCCAGAGCTCAGTTCAGGTTTCCAGCTAATGCAGAAAGTATGATTTATAGGAATTCCTTCACACATTTTAAATATATAGCAAAATTGTATGAACAGTCAACTCATGCCTTCTTTTTCAGGAACAGAGATATTAAAGACATTGTAATGTATATTTTATTTTTTCAGTAAAATGGTTTTAAATATATCCATTTTTATTAACTGCTTATTCATAACTTTCTCAAAGAGGTATTAATTTTTATCCTTTATTATCTGAAAAGAAAAAATAATACTGTTTACGAAAACTAATGAACTAATGAACTAATTTTATTGAGAACTAGCAAGAAATATATTTAACTTTATGAAGGAATTGCTACTGCTATAGTCTCTGAAAAATGGCAGATAAATATTCACAGCTATGACAAGCATATAGGCATCAAGACATTTCTAATTTTCTCTACCCCAGCTCTAACAGTTTTAACCATTAAAGTGTTCTGTAAAGACCAAGACCAATCTGTAGTTTTGGGACTGGTTCTCCACACATGTCCATAAAAACCAAACAAAAAAATTCAACCAAACCAGCAAAACAAACAAACAAAACTATGAACAAGCAAATAATAGCATTAGCAACAATAAAACAAAAATAAAACAAAAAGAACCCACCAAAAGTCCAAACAAATAAGAAAAACAAAACCCCACGAAACAAAAAACCCAAACAAAACAAACAAAAAAACCCTACCAAAACCAAAATTAACAAACCCTACCTACAAAACCAAGCTGATAAAAACCTCTGAAGTATCAACAAAAAAGCCTCTTAGTTTCAATAATCTCATCTTGGTAGTCATAGTTTCCATTTCAAAGATATTTGATTAATTTGCTGCTCCTTTTTCCAGTAATGTCTTGACCTATTTTTTTAAGAGATAGGTCTTTATAAAGTATAGCATAATCCTTCTTCACTGAAAAGTTATGGCAAAGGATCTCTGTGGATATGATGATGAAACAGTTTAGCAGCTACCCACTCTTGGGTCAGTGATCAGCTGAAGTGTTCACTGCACTGATCACCTTTCACACCATGAGCTGTGCAACATTCCTTTCCTCTGCCATGCCCAGTTGTGGACACCATTTACTCTTCAGCTCATGGACACTCAGGCAGTTTTCAATCACAGTCACAGAGCACTTGTTTGAAATGCCTAGTGAGCCATAAATCATTAGCAACCCACACTCCACATCTGGAAGACCATCTAGAACAATAATCCTTCCAGTTATTCTAGAGGAAAAGGGATCTCCTTTTCTTAAGAATTATCTGCATGAGAACATTATACCTGCATACACAGCTTTGGTTTTCAATGTTATTGTGACTCCTGCCACTATTTATTCTGCTTTTTATTTCTTCAATTTTCACAATCCTGTCATATCCTAATCTTTTGGCTAGACCTGTGTTCATGTCTCCTGGAGTGTTTTCATCTCTTCGTATCCTTGAAATCTTAGTGAAATATCTGAATTTTCTATTGAGAAATGATTTTTCATTTTTTGGTGCTGTAATGAAGACCTCAGAGAAGTTCTTCACTGCCAAATACAATATGTTTTATTAGCACTTCCGCAATCATAGTTCATACAAAAATGTATATATTTCTATATAAATATATATATCATGCATATAAATGAAAACAGTGGAAGTGGAACAAATAACACTGCTTACTCTTTACTATTTCATCCTTTAATAGCTCAGCTGTTTTCTCTTTTTTCTTATAAGTAATCACCTTTCCCATCTGAAACAAATTAACTCCTGGGGAGGATATGCTCTGAGAGCTTTCATATGGTCCTTGTTACCAGGGAAACTACTTCTTTTGTCAGTATGTGTTCTGAAGCTCACGGACAGTGTAGATTGCTTTGTAACATCAGAAGACAAGAGACAGCAAGGGCCAACTTGTTTGCATGTGGTTTCTGAGAAAAAAAAAAATAATTAGAGACTCTCACAACACCGGCCAACATTACTTATCCTGGACAGCTCTTCAAAACAGAGGTGTGCAAAATAGTGTGGTTCATCTATGTATTCAGCTTCCTGCAGGTTGATGAAACAAATGCTGTCCTGGGGGCAGGTGGGTGGGGGATGCGGTGCCAAGCATCTGTCGGTGCTGGGGAGTCCTTTGCCACAGACAGAGTGTCAGGCAACTGCTGGACCCTGCAGGGTCCAGGTTTAAGGGTTCTGGAACAAGCTGCCAGAGGAAACCACTTCCCCTTGAGCAGGTTCTTCCTGGATAGGTGTATCTCATTTTGAAAGTGGTTTGTAACACTTATTTTGCTTTTGTCACTACACTGTGTGTAATTTTCCAAATTATTAAGCCTAAGGCTTCCAATTTCTAATGGACTGAAGTACCTGAGAGCATATCTTTCTGATTAAAAATGTGAGGGTTTTGAAAAGATGGTTTGCTTTTTTTTTTTATTTTCAGCGAACAAAACCAACAGGTATAGTGGGGAAGTAAAGGAAAGCAATGCATTTACCTCATGATAATTGCTGCTGTTTCAGAAGCTTTTCTGGCTTACATTTTTAACATGTAATGAGCTCAATGCCCACATTGGATTGTGGGAGGTATTGGATTTAAAGTGACTAGCAAACAGGATACAGAGTTGAGCCAATAATGAGAAATATCAGTGCCATTAACGGCTTCTGAGATCTCAGCAAGGCTTCTGTTTTCAAAAGTCTGTTAATAACAAGGCTCAGTGTATGTCTTATGTCTTTACTAGCCTGTTTTTTTAACCATGTTACTATGTCTAGCATTTTATCCACAGAAGATGGTTTGTTTTAGAAGTGAAGAAAGAATAGATTAATGAAGCTAGAGTATTTGTTTTGAGGAGATTTTTTAGGAAAGGGAAAAAAAAAAGGAAAATAGAAAAAATCATCTGGGTAATCCATTTGCATTCTTTAGAAGACTTAAATAATAAAACCAGAAACACTGGCTGGAGAAGTGGAAATATCAGTTTAGCTTTAATCATAATCATTCCACAATTGTTACAATAGTCCTGACAAGTTGGAGTTCAGTCTTTTTTGAAAGCCATTCATGAATATAACTGAAGTTTCAGTCAGCAACACCTAACCGTGAATATTGGTTATGAGAAGAGATCACAGAAAATGTAGCACATTGACAACAGACATCAAACAGTCTGCTTTGGAAAGCATCTGTACTATTAATCTGAGCAGATCACCAGGAAATGGCTATTCAACAAGCTGAATACAGTCAAGAAGGATAAATCATAGACAGCAAACTGAGTGAAATAACTGAGATCATAGAAATGGCAGAACAGGTGATTAAATAAAACACTGCTTTTACTTACATGGCACCAGATGCATTGAATACTAACAGGAAGGCAAAGTTCCTAAAGCAGAAGCACACAGCCTAAACAGGCATATGATGAGAGTTAGTCAAAGAAAGCCAGCCCAACTGGATGACAAATTTATGAATGTCTTTGGTATAATGGGGCATAAAATATTTTCTTGGGATGGCTTATGTGCAATACAAACACTTTTCTATATGATGTTTATCTTTCTCTAAGGTGCATTCAGTGAGCCTGATGCAGCAAAAAATACAGACATGTTCTTACATCTCATAACTATATGCACAAGATGTTTTAGATAAACTCTCATTTGCATCTGCTTCCAGTGGGACATGAACAAATGCTTCCTTTTTTTTTGTGAAAACAGAAATTATTTCACTTTCTGCTAAAATAACAGACTTGTGACAAATAAAATGCCAAACCCCTTCCCCTCAGGACACTGGGTAAAAATCTGAAGTAAAAGGGTCTAAAGCATATGAGAAGCTCAGGTGAGCTTTTCCTTGGATTCTGCAAAATCTCTGTTTTCAGGTTGGGTTTGTAGCTAGCAGGTCCTGCAGGAGTGCTGCAAAAGCAGAGCATTTAGACCCCGAGGGAAGAGAGGAAGCTCTTCCCAATCTCTTTCAACAGTGGTTTCCCTTGTCAATTAAAAGGATGCCAGCTACTGTCAGCCAGGAGTCTGTCAAGCCCTTAGTGTAAGATGCCTGAAGGGAGGATGCAGATTAAAGCAGTGTAAGAAAAACAGATGTTAGAGCATGAGCTAGAGATGTTCTGAAATTCAAAGAGGTTGTTCTGCCTTAATGTGCTTAATTACAGAATTCCTTGTTGCTGTCATTAAAATTGAACCCTGCTGTTAGCTCATTCATCTATGCTCCAATTTCCATTAAAAAATTTCATTTCTCTTAGGGGTGGTAGGACCACCTAGATTTGCCAGTCCCTGAGATGTTACTTCAATAGGGGGAAAAATATTCTCTTTATAATTCTGAACTATTCAGTGATCAATGTAAAAAGGAAGTCCAGTGCTTAAATTCCAGGACTAGGGATTAGATGATCCAGATTTTATTACATTAGATAGATCTGTGATGAAACACCAGCTCCCTTGAAAACCTTGAAAGTCTGGCTATTAACTTCAAAAGAGCCACGATTTCTTCCTTGCTGTTAAAGTTGGAGTTAGTAATTCAGGTCAGCCTTTTGAAAAGGCCTCAGAACTACAGATCTTACAAGAACACAGTGCATCCCAAATATGAAGCACCCAACACCAGTGAACTCCTTTTTGCAAATTCTGTACCCTTTTTTTTGTACTCTTATCATATGCAGAAAATAAGAGAAATAATTTTTTGTTTTATTGAGAAGTTTTATTTACTGATATTGGATTATTAATCAATGAAAATAATAATAATAAAATTAAAAGAAAATGTATTAAAAACTGCATATCATTAATCTTCTTGTGCTTCCTCTCTTCCTGAATAAGGTCAAAACTGTATTTTCAGTTTTCTATATAAACTTCCAGTTTTCAAGTTGTATTCAGGAATAGAATGAAAAAGAGGAGCATTTTGTAGAAATCATTCTCTCTAAAATATATTTGAAAATTTCACTGAAGAAATCTTTTCCCTAAAATTGAAACTGGTTAATTTCTTAGGAAATTTAAAAAAGAAAAACACTTTTTTTTTTTTTCCTAAATCTTGTTAAAACAAGAAATGAAAATGTTTTATATATATACAGACATAGAATCCCTTAGGTTGGAAAAGACCTCCAAGATCATCATGACCCACCATTAAACCACCACTACTAAATGCACACTAACCCATGCCCCTAAGTGCCACATCTACATGCTTTTTAAACACCTTGAGGGAGGGTGACCTCACCACTTCCCTGGGTAGCCTGTTCCAAAGCTTGACAGCCCTTTCCATGAAGAAATTTTTTTCCTAAGGTAAAATCTAAAACTTCCCTGGTTTTCCCTGAGCCTCCTTTTCTCCAGACTCAACAACTTAATGTCTCTCAGCTGTTCCTCATAAGACTCGTGCTCCAGACCTTTCACCAGCTCCATTACCCTTTTCTGGCTTTCTTGTCCTGAGGGGCACAGNGCCCCTAAGTGCCACATCTACATGCTTTTTAAACACCTTGAGGGAGGGTGACCTCACCACTTCCCTGGGTAGCCTGTTCCAAAGCTTGACAGCCCTTTCCATGAAGAAATTTTTTTCCTAAGGTAAAATCTAAAACTTCCCTGGTTTTCCCTGAGCCTCCTTTTCTCCAGACTCAACAACTTAATGTCTCTCAGCTGTTCCTCATAAGACTCGTGCTCCAGACCTTTCACCAGCTCCATTACCCTTTTCTGGCTTTCTTGTCCTGAGGGGCACAGAACTCAACACAGGATTTGAGGTGTGGCCTCACCAGTTCAGAGTACAGGGGACAATCACTGCCCTGGTCCTGCTGGCCACAACAGGATGCCATTGGCCTTTTTGGCCCCCTGGGAAGAGCTGGATCATGTTCAGCTGCTGTTGAGCATCCCCAAGTCCTTTTCCTCTGGGCAGCTTTTCAGCCACTCTGCCCCCAGCCTGTAGCACTGCCGTGGGTCGTTGGGACACGAGGTCAGGACCCAGAACTTTGTCTTGTCAAACCTCATACAGCTGGCCTGAGCCCATTGCTTCCGCCTGTGCATTTCCCTCTGCAGAGCCTTCTTGCTCTCCAGCCCAGCCTGGTGTCATCTACAAACTGAATATGGGTGTCCTTGATCCCCTCATCCAGGTCATTGATTAAGATGTTAAACAGAGCAGGCACCAAAAATGAGCCCTCAGAAATACCACTGGTGACTGGCTGCCAAAGGGCTGTTTACAACTAAGCAGGATATCCAGATAGAATAACCCCAGCTACTTTGAATCATAAGAAAAAAAAGAAAGAAAATCAAGGACAATATAAATTTAACAGTGAAAAATTCCAGAAAACAGAGTAAAAACACACATTTATTTTTGCTGCATAAATATTTAAATTAAGTATAGACATGAAAAGGTCGAACTTGCTCCTCCAGGAAGCCAAGGAACAATCTGATTTTCCTTTTCAGGGTTTGAATAAAGTTATATAAAGATGTCTTCAAATGTGGTTAAGGATGGGAGAGAGGAACACCCATTCCTGTGGAGTTACTCTATGGAAGAAGACTGGAAGACTCCTGAAGGCACTTGGATGAACTTCTACATGCCAGAAGTTATGAGTCGTGTCTGAGACAGAGTGAACCTGAAGAGACTGGAGAGAAATGCTGCTAGAGCCACAGAACCACAAGTATTTGTGTCCATAGAATATAAATATCAGTATAAAAATCCTGATTCAAAAAATCAACATTATATAATTGTCTGAGAACTGCATTATCATAATGTGCTATTCACTTTTTCATAGAACAAGCTCAATAATTTTATCGAGAATTTTATTTGACTTTCTAGACTTTTCATTGTCCCTCCTAGAACATGCACTTAAATATTGTGAACAATTTTACTCTTATTGAATAGTGCGTTATAGTTCTCCAGATTCATTCTGATTAAGTAAAAAGGCTGTATGGTGTCACATTTAAAGGAATTCAGTGTTTTTATTAAGGAACCTAAATAACTGACCTATTCCTACAGAGATGGCATTCACTGTTAAATATTAAAAAAAAAAGTGGTCAAGATTTCAAATTTTCTCTCTACTTCATATTGGGAGAAGAACTAAATATTTCTGGACATCATTTAGGAACCTCAGTGGAAGCAAAGCACTGCATTTCATTTGTACCATGTGAGCCAATTACTTTTGAAAATCAGATTTGTTTAGCACATTCTCCACATATCAGAGTGAGCAGTACCTGTCATTGGGTATTGTAAATGATCTGTTTTGGTT
Organism: Bombycilla garrulus; assembly: GCA_013400315.1. NCBI lineage: Eukaryota > Metazoa > Chordata > Aves > Passeriformes > Bombycillidae > Bombycilla > Bombycilla garrulus. The sequence goes on along the minus strand of VXBU01031731.1, from coordinate 777,760 downwards.
AGCATTCCTACCAGCAAACCACGTGCTGGGGTTCTGCTGAGGAGTGAGAACAGTTAGTCAGCAAAGGAGTCAAAGCAGAATATCTTGAAAATTCATATATTCCAAAATATCTTGAAAATTCAGATATTATTAAAAACATACTAGGGACAGTTTCCACAGCTTGTTGTCACAAATAATTACAAATGATGTTTCAGAAAGTGTTTTTTGCAGGTATAGGAACCAGGTTACTGAAGGAAATTTCAAACAGTTTATTTATTCTTTAGTTGAAATATAATATAAAATTATTTTTGCATGGATTATCTGAAGAAATATGACATATTTGGATGGCAGTGCCCCTTGCACAATGGCCAGAGTGTTTTCTGGGAGAAAAATACACAGAACACAGCAGGAGTCAAACTGAGCACTGGTTAATGGCAGTTTGAGACAGATATTCAAATAATTTATCAGGTAGCTTGAAGAAAATGGAAAGAAAATGAGGAATCTCCATACCATCAGAAATCTTTATTTTAACAGATCACTGAGCATCATTTCTAGACTATGTATTCCAATCCAATACCTTCAAATAAAGCTCTAAGTCAATGGTAAAGAGGGGACAAAAAGGAAAGGTGGTATGCATAAAATCCACAGACATCCCCTTCAAAAACCCATCCCTTACAACTGTAGCTGACTCCCAGCATATTTGGTTGAAATCAGAACAGAGCTTACCCTATGTGCAGAACAGCTTTCAGGTATCCCCTTCCATCTGCATGGCTGAACAAATTATACCAGATTTTCCACTCTGCACCAGGAGACTAGTGCAGATTAGTAGAGCACCATAATGGATTTACAAATTCACATTAGCTAGGAAAAAACATACTGAGTTGTTTGGAGGGGTATTAGGGCCTTCAGGACTGATATTTTGCATGTAATCTAAAAGTGCTTCCAGTAGTAAAATATCCCAGGACCAAGTTATTACTGCAGACATGACATTGGTCCATCTTTGTATCATATCTGTACACTTCTGCACATCTCATAAAAATATGTGACTTGGTCTGCCTCAACAGATACAGTGCTGAGTTTGTCAGATGATCTCAGTGAACATTAGGTTGGTATGGTCCATGAACAAAGCAATGCATTTGGCTCTTTGGTGTTTTAGAAGGTTCTGCAAACGTTATGCAAAAGAAGGTGGGAGAAGGAGAATCACCCCATGCTTTTCTAAAGACAGCAATAACAAAAGAGAAATCATCAAATGAAAAACATTGCTACTTTTAATTGTCCCTTCTCTGCTTAAGTGACATCCGTAACATTTTCATTATCAATGCTAAATTTACCTTGAAAAACAAAAAGGAACAGCGATCAGAATTTGTAAAATTGTGTGTTATTCAAACAGGAAATTTAGTTAAAACAATGTATTCTGCAAATCTGGAAATTCATTCACAGATGCTATTAACATTGTCCAAACTGCTAAAATATAGTGTAAATATTTTCAGCATTGACAAACCGAAAGAGAAATATTTTCTTCACATTTTTTCCCCATTACAGCTTTCATGAATTTGCCCAAGTACAATGTAGAATAGAAGAGAGCTTAGGAAGGGTTCTTACTTTGCATCAAAAATCTTTCTCTTTATTCCCCATTATTTCTTATTAGATGTGGATTATAAGCTGAAAAATATATTCACCCTGATTTTTCTTTTATAATCTTCCAATAGTTAAAAATAATTTTTCATCACCTTTCTTTCTAGAAGTTATTTTTGTCCTAAATGTATATTTCTGTTCTAAAACAACAAACCACCCCCAAATTTTATGTCATTTCATATCTTAAAAGTACTTCTGTAAGTAGTGTACTCTCAACATCTTAAACCAACAAAGCTGCAGTACATTTGGTCAGTTTTAAAAGACTGTCTTGTTACAGAGATCCATTCCTCAATGAATAAATATAAACCACATATCATTTTACATAAGCTATTTGAGAATTGATCTTAATGCAGGTAGTAAATATTTCAGCATCTGAAGATTTTCTCTGAAAGACATGATCCTAAGACATTAAAAGAAATTATCTAGTTAGAGAGAGAGGTCCAAGTTTCCTGTCTTATCCTATGTTCTATCCAGTGTTCATTTCCTCTGTTTTAAACCATGAAAAATTAACTGCGGTAGGCACTGACAATTCCACCACTTGCATTCAAACAGAAAGAGTTTCTCCAGAACGAAGCAGGACTTATGAAACTTGTAGCTGCAAACAGCCAACTCCAACCTTCTTCACTCCTGCTCCCAAAGGTTCCTCAGGTTCTCTGCTCTGCCTCCACCTCTCCTCGAATTCCTGCTTAATCCTGTCAACATTTGGCTGGGCAGGTTGCATGATGCCAGCCCTGCTAAGTTTCCCAGGCAGGCACCAACAGGGCAGAAATGTGCTGGCATCTCAGCTGGGGAGAGGTGGGAGGAAGCCCTAAAATCTTCTAATTTTTCAGAAGACTTACATGAAATCAATGTTGTTGGCAAATTTGCCAACTTATAAAATTTATAAAATTGGCTGGAAGTACTGGATGTACTCAGAAGCCCTCCCAGGGATGACGTATATCCACCCAGATTTGATTCAGTGGTACAGTGCTCCTATAAATCCTTTTTTCTGCCTCAGCATGCCCAATAGTACCACAGGCTTCACAGCCCACACGTATGCTGCCAAGGAGGTCTGCTGAATAATGTCCTGTCTCAACAGGAGCTGAATGATGAGCTTATTTAGTGTTCTGAATAACATATAGGGAAAGTTACCGTAATTGTGGAGTTCATTGCATATAGATGTAGATCTACAAATAATGATATGTAGACAGCTTTCTCCAAACCTAATTTTCTAACCAGGTCATCTGTCCTCTGGTTGTTCTTATCAAGTAGAGTTCTGATCTCACCTATTTCAGCATATATGATGCAGCACTTCCTTGTGATTTGATGAATATGTAATAATCAATGAGAACAGATTCAGATTCTCTGTAAGGAAAGTATTTGAAAGAGCACTGTTAAATTACTAAACTAAATGCTCAGGTTTGACCCTCTTTAAATCATAGGTAAAATACCCTTCAAATTCACTGAATCCTTGGATTTTGTCCATAATCCATACTTAATTTAACCAAATGCTATTCAACCAGTAAATCATGCCAGAAAATGCCAAGTAATTGATTCTCTAGACAAGACTTAATAGAAAGAAGAAAGCAGGTTAGAGTATTTGAATTCTTTTTTCAGATGTTTGAAAATTATTAAAGATTTGCACTATTAAACTTTTCAATGTAGTAAAATCCTGAATGTAATGCACTTTCACTAAAGCCTCCATATTTAAACCTGGAGATACATCTCACTGTATAAATACACTGCAGCCTGCTAAAAGTGGAGAGTCATAATTCATTTGCATTGGCCACAATGAAGTATCTGAAAGGCATTTATTTATTAGGCTAAATGGGACATCCATGGGTTGGGTCAACAGTTTTCCCTTATTTCTTCAGACATAACATTGGTCTATGGTATAGCGACCACAGAGAAATGCTGGGTTTTATTGTAGGATGATAAGCTCAGGCTGTTTGCTCTGTGTGCATGAATAAATGGCCATCTGAAAGAGAACATTTCGTGTTCCACTGAGTGGCTTCCTTGTTGGCTTGTAGTCCCTTCTGCATTGCTGCACCTTTCCAGGTGAGCTTTCCCATTATCTCTTCCAGCTGTTTTCCTCAATATGAAAGCTCATCCTCGTGTTCTGCATGAAGCCACTCCCCTGAGTGTCCGAAGGTGGTGAATGCATCCTCTCCAATAGTGTTTTATGCAGCTTTTGGAGGAGATTTCTCAAAGATAAAGATATTGCTGGCTTCCTGGGGACACAACCAGCCACTGGCGAGCCACCCAAGGGTCCCTCTGCAGCCCGACGAGCACCACTAGATGTCAGCGCAGCCCCGCGCTGACACAGGGACAACGGTGTAATTAGCAAAAATAGTTTAAAATGTGATTCTCTTTCCTTCTTATTGCTTTTAAACCACTTTTTTTATTTTAACTCTTTTCCTTCACCCCCTCTTTTTAATTTTCAAAATTTGGTGGTGCAACAACCTGGCATCCATGACACTTTTTGTATGCTAGCTATGATGTTGAAGCAAAAGCCATGTTACCAAAACTTGGTCTTTGCTTTCCCTCTGACTGAAACTTATTCCATAAAACTTGCAAAATCAAGCACAAAGCAAAAGAATTAAGCACAGACAATCCTACTTGAACATATTTCCTTAAAAATATAAGTACACCTTGTTCTTCTCTGATTTGGTGTAATAATCTGTTATCTTTTTTCATGCATGTTACACTGATTTCATGCATGAGTGGAAAGGATGGATGATTTATTAGGAGAACCCTATTCATCCTGCCAAACAGACTTGTGTTTGAAATTGATATGTAGTTAAAGAAATACAATATCTCAGGTCAAAGTTACGAAAATACTTTTCTGGTTACAGCTTCATTAAAGGTTTTATTTTAAAAAATATAAGCAATAGACATTTTAGCTGTTGCTTGTCTTTGCATTCTACGTAAAACATGATACTAATGAATGATTTGAACAGAATCATTTCCAGCAGCTTCTGTTCCTGCCTTTGTATTGATTTCCATTATTCATCCATAATTATGGTACAGAGTGTTATAAAATGAGATTTGATTTTTGAAACATTGCTTGGTGACCCTTCAAAGTTTGAAAAACTGAGGCATCAGTTTAATTAAATTAGTCTGTCACCAAATTTTTTTTTTAAATATTTTCAGTAGGACTTGAAAACCCATTAAAATATGATTAAATTCTGAGGCCTGTAGTTCTGCTCTAATTAACATCTCCTTGCTGTAATGATAAATCACCATTCAATGTAGTGGTGAGGATATTTCTAAATTTTTAGCCCTGAGTAATTTGAATGTTGCTGCCAAGATACAGCCACCCAAATTAGTAGAAAGCTGATTGATGACACTTTCTCTGAACAGGGTGCTGAAAGTAGGAGCACAACCTCTGTGAGTTAATGAGATAGTCTCCCTCCCTTAAGAAATTCTTGCTTTGCAAAAGTCAGAGCTTTTGTTTAGAGAGTGTTCAAGTCATGGTGATGTTTTACTTCCAAAGAGCAGGTCAGTGGTAGATGTTAAGACTTAATCTATTAAACTTCTGTTCTTCTACAGAATTTTTTTTTAATGATTTAAACTTCACAATGAACAACAAGCTGATATGGAAATGCTAGATAGTTCTTGTGACCCACCCAAACCATAAACTTAGATTTTTCTGTGGGTGGTTGGAAATCCTTGTGTCCTTGCATCTACTGTTCTCTGAAATGAGAAGAAACTGTGTTTTCTGCTCTTGCATATTTTCACTATTTTACTCTTACACCATGAAAATTTTTTATTTTTTTTAAATGGGTTGGAAATCTTGATTATTTCCACTAAATAAAAACATTAGGTATTTTCACATTAAAAAATAAATTTAAAAATCAATATTACCAGTCTGGCTGTTCTGAACATGTGAAGATATGAACTAAAGACTTTTGTTCACTGAAATAAAAAATTTCTTTGATATGCTCTGCACTGATCATTACCATTTAGGAGAGACCTTGTGGTTATAGCAGATATTTCTAGGAAAACATCAGTTCAGTGCTCAAAAGTTGTGAAGAAGGAAATCAAGTGTTGAAAATTATTAGAGAAGAAATAGAGAGTAAAGCAGAGAACATTATTGAAATACTTCACAAATCCATGAGGAGCTCATGTCTCGAGGAACAGGTATAATTCCAGTAATCCCATTGTAAATAAAATATAGTAGAACTGGAATAGGTATGGAAAAAAAGGAAAATATTATGATAAAAGTTTAGTGAATTTTTCATGAAAAGGGTCAACAAATATACTGCATCTCCCTATCCTGTAAAGACATGTGGGAGAACTTATTCTGCAAAATCACGAGTAGCATTAAAAATTGAGTAGAGTTCAACAAAACACAGTCTTATACATTATAAAACCTAGGTACGCTAAAAGAAACAATACAAGAAAAGCTCAAAATAAGTAAAAAGGTAAGACTGCTTCAAATAACACTCCTTTAAATTGTGGAACTTCTTGCCATAGAATATTATATGGATGTTAAAAGTTGTAATGGTTTGAAAAAACATTTGAAGAGTTTTATGTAAAAAAACCCACTGAGCGGACTTAAACCTGTGGATCCTTGTGATATATGTGTGATTGCACACAGTGTTTTGCTTGTGGGGAATCCAACTGTCTGAGTCCCATCACATTCATTTCATTTCAGAGCATTCAAATTCAGTTCATCACAAACCAAGCCACAGAAGTTTTAATAACTGTGGCCAGGTCAGATCCTGCCAGGAGAAGGTCCAATCTCACGGCTGGTCATAAACGAAAGAAGACTTTTATGGTGTTTCTTGTCATATGGTGTAATGAGAAATGCAGAAGCACACTAAGGCTGCCTGCCACCTTAAGAAATGAGAGCAGCTGTCCCTCAAGCAAAAACTTTATTACTGTGTTGGCTACTTGTCCAAAATATTTTCCTCTGCCTATCAATATTGCTTTTATTGTGCCCAAGTTTAGTTCAGCCAGCTGTTCCTAGTCATAGCACTAACGCCTCTTAGGTTCCGGGACAGCTGGAGAGGGGTAGTTTATGGCAATCTGTTTTATTGGTTGGCAATGAGCAGAAAGTGAATTTACTGAATGAGAAAGTGATGTAGAGCTGAATGTCACAATGTATCTCTAGCACTTGTGTCTACTGAGCATGACAGAGCCCCCAGAGAAGTTGTACAGGTACGTTAAATGGAACGAGAGGGTAGAGAGTTGTAGCATTTCCAGTCCAACACTTTGGAACTCATAGCTACCATTCCTCTCTGTAAAACTGACAGCAGTGAGGTTCAGATTTTCAAGATTTCTGTCTTCATCTTTTTCATGCCCTATAGAGCAGGCTTATTTAACTGTGAGTCTTTTAGTTTTACTGGTCCCTAAAAATCTAGGACATCTAATATAATTAAAACAGAATAGGATATTGTAAATCATTTTTAAAACTTTCATGATAAACAACCTAACAATAATCTTTAAGAGGCTGTTTTTCCTCTATCTACTTTTCAGACAAGCAGAAAGACAACTATAAATCCTTAAATTGCTATAAACTTATTCCTTTACCTCCCTTTGTGCACCAAAAGTGCTGAACTCAAGTGAGTTTTTAATTTTGCAGGGTTAATAACCATCAGTTCAGCGTGACTCTTATAATACCGCTGGCTCTAAAGGTGTGTAAGTGACCTATTGATTTTCTTGGCATTTTGTGGCTTGTTCTGATATGAGCACAGCGTTTTTTGAAGTCATCTTGGTGCAATGACAAACAGTCAATATACTCTGCCAGTGCTCAGTTATTGAAACCTTTTACCCTGTGGTTAGATAGTATTGCCTGGAAAGGTACTGATTGAGCCATGTTTCTGGTTTATACCGAAGGCTTTTCAAGGAGCTCCTCACTCAGCTGTGAAATGTTTCAGTTCGTGGAGCATTCTATATTTGCTTAGCCTTGTTCTTCCCCTTAAATTATACATTAAACATAAATCTGCATCCTGATATATCACAAAGACAACGCTGTACTTCTCAGCAGACAGCAACCCAGAATGGTGATGTAATGTTTTTAGACTGTCTCAGCTCCCTGGAGCGAGACGGGTTGGAATTCCCCCATGTCAAAGACCTGTCCCCCTGTGAGATATAAACACAGGTTAGCTTAACCTAAATCTGGTGGCAAGCAGTGCTGCACATGCTGGAAGAACTCCTTTCTGTCCTTTAAAGTGTAATAAATAAATAGATCCCCAAATTCTCAGAGGTAACCCAGGTGGTTATCTCACGGTGTGAGAAAGGATACAAGGATACGAAGGATGAAAAACAAGCTGGTTTGCCCTTTTGCAGAGCTCAGCTTTTCTGCCCCAACAGGACACCAGTGTGTGAAGTGTACCCTCTTTTGCCTGGCACTTCCCTAGAGTCTGGGAAATAGACTCTTTGCAACTTACTCCTTATCACTGGGAGATGGGTCTTGCCTCTGGTGCTGACTCAGCTTTGTCTCACTTCATTTCTTTCACTGCCCATTCCCCTGAACCTGCATCTGTGCACCCCTCCATATCCTTTCTTTGGTATAATTGATAGGGAATGTCATTTTTATCCTACACAATGCCCATACCAAAACTTGCTATCAGTAATTTTTTTTCCCTGCTGTGCAAATGATCTAATTGTGCAGGAGGTCTCTGAGCTGTCAGGGAGGAGAATGTCAAAGACCAGGTGATGCTGAGTCTCCTCTCTCCATCTGTCAGCATATGAAATCCCCTGCAACACCCCTGCCCTCCAGTCACTGATCTCACACAAACAAAAGCTCTACTCACAGTTCCTGTAGAGGGAAGAGCTGAGAGGAGAAGGGGAAAAGGATGGAAAAATAGAGCTTTTCTTCAATTCCTTCTCTGCTGACATCACTCATGTTGTGCCATCTCTCAGAATCAGGAAGTAGAGGTGCAGGGCAGTGGCATGCAGGGCCAAACCTCTTTGTGCACAGGGCTTAAAGGGAACCATCAGCACTCATATTTTCAATCCTGCAGTAGAAATGCAGACATTGTTTTCTTCTTTTGAATCACAGCACTACAAAAACATTTGTGAGTTTTTTTAGTGCTATTCCAAGGCAGAAGTCCTGCAAAGAGTGGAGAATTATGCTCTATTTGCTTTCACTTTTGAATAAACAATGTTGAAAGTAAGGCTACAAGTCCACCTCAGCTCACTATTCAATCAGAAAAACAGCCATATTTGTGTTATTCCCTATGTTTTCTCATGAACTCTGTAAGCATGAAGTACCAAAATTCTTTCCCATGAACCCCAGAAAAGGGTAAAGCCTCCAGGTAGAAATCCAATCAAATGGTCTTTCAGTGAAATATATATGAATTCATTCCTCCTTCAGGACACCTCTCAACTGAAAGTTTACTGCAGAAGAATAAAAACTTGCAAAGGAAATTCAACAGATCCGTTCACAGGTATGAGTCTGAGTTTCTTACTATTAAGGACAGTAGGGAAAATAAGGAAACAGTAAGGAAAATTAGCATTAATTTCTTGCCCTTGTGAAGTCAATGAAAGGGTATTAAAACTACACAGATGCATGCATTCAGGGGTAAACTTTCCTCTGACCATTCCAGCTTACAGCTTCTTCACACGTGAATTCATCCCCATGATATTTAAATTGTTTAAGCACATGCACATGAAAATAAAATCCTTAGTTGAATCATCTTAATTTTCTTGAAAGATCCTGTTCACACATGATCTTACATAAAAATTGATTAGGATTTATTCAGAAAATGACACAGATATAAATTATGTTCTGTGCTGGCTTGTGAGGCTTCTGTTCTTTGAAATTCCTACCTAGCCTAAAAATCACCAGCTAAAATGAGGAGAGCATGTCACTGAGGTGATAGAGCTGACAGACAACTTAATTATCTTGGCCAAGGAGAATTTGCTTGCTTGGAAAACTGGAAGTGAGGAAGCCAGTTTGCTTTTAGTATCCCAGAAATTATTATGTCTATTATAATACTCAGTCAGGACACAGTACTTTCCAGTCACTGTCTCTACGAAAATGAGTGATGGAATTGTGTTAGAAATAAATGTTATGAAACGTGTTCTGTGGAACAAGTAAAAGTTTCATATTGTGGAGATAAGATGAACAGAACTGTGTGAATCACTGAAACAAAGCAACCCCTCTGTTTGCATGGAGAGCAAATGATGACCAGGTGTGTCTCAGCTGGAAAATCAGAGCATGAGCATAGCCTACTGGCTTCTGGTAAAATTGCATTAGCAGTAATTGCTTTTGAAAGCAGCTTTGCTGTTTAAGATTTTACATGAGCTGCAAAAGATATTCCCTCCTTTAAACTTTTGCATTCTTTCCTAATGAAAATAAAAAAGAAATGTTTGATTCCTTAATTAGTGAGGAATACTGCTAATACCCCACACTACATCCTGAATAAAATCAAAATGAATTTGCTTATTTTATTGCTTATTTCAAGAAATATCATGATCTATGTGTTTCCCTATGGCCCCATGAAGTTAAAGGCTTGCTTAGTTTAGCATCTTAACAAATTACAGCAATATGGTCATCCACATACAGATATTCTGGGTAAGATAGAAGGAAGCTGCACAAATACATATTAAATTAGTTCACTTAGGGAGTTAAAACTGATAAAAGAAAATTTACTTCTACTCTAAGGCTTTAGCTGAAAGTGCATTCAGTCTCTGCAAGTTAAGCACAAGCTATGAAACATGGCAATAGTAGCTCAGAAGCCAGGATTAATATTTTGCTTTTGTGGCACCCTTTTATTCACTAGGCATGATTTCTAGTCATTCCAGCTCTAGCAGCTCTTAGTTCTTTTCTAGAACAAAACTTGCACTGCTCCTAAGGAGAGCTTGTATCTTCACAGGGAAGGGATGCAGCACTGCACCACAGTTCTTAAACATGATGGCTGTCTTATCTTATATACCTCTCTCATACCTCACAGGAACTTCTTGCTTGCCTTTAAACAGAGTTTGCCAAGACCATCTGTGTGTGTGCCTTGTGTGTCTGTGACTCTGTCTGTGGCATGTGTCAGCTACCACTGAATGGAAACAGCAGAAAGGGACAGGGCAGTGCCCACATAGAGACAGCACAGGGCTGAGTGGCTCAGTGCATCACACTTTGGCAGCAGGTAGGTGGATGAAGTAAGGAGGTTGCACAGCTCCTAAAAGATCTGGGTGTTTGGTCAAAAAAAATCTGGGTTTGGGGTGCTTCCGTGAACAGAGTCTAGGAAACATGATGCAGTATCAATTAATAATAATTTTGACTACCAAAACCAACAGCAAATGTATTTTCTTCGCAGAATATTTTCTTTAACCTTGAATCATCTAAACATATACAGCCTATAGATGTCAAGCAGCAGAGTTTCATGCCAGCCAGAGGACCTCCAAAGTTGTTATCAAATCTCTCAGAGTAGATGGGAGGCTGATAACACGCTTGTTGTCTTTGGCTTGTTTCAGTTTCCTTACTTTCAATCTCATTGCTGATATCCAGCAGCTTCTCTGCTTGCAATTCTTATTTGACCTTTTTGTTGCAAAGTTATTGTGGAGGCTTTAAATAGTTCTTTATGAGATCTCAGTGGGTATTTCAATCTGAAATTCAGGAATAGTCCTTGTTATAATCCTAAGAATCAGCATATACAAGCTGACCCGCAGCTTAGTGTTCATTTCAGTCCCAGATGTCTATTGTCTCTCACAGTAGGTACAGAAGAGCACAGTATAAGGAAGAAAACTGTTTATTAAAACTGCTGTGAAACAGGAATTACAGGGTTAGTGTGAAAATTCGAATTCTTCAACTGAAATGTCCTTAACATTATTTTGAACTTCTTTTGGTTACTATAAATGTTACAATAATAAGAATTAATTTCTTTCGCACAACAGAAGTAATATTATGTATTTTACACCCAAATTGCTTCTAAATCAGTTCAGTTGTAAAAAGACGCAGATTAAGAATAGTTGTAATTTTTCTCCTAGAAAATTATCTGCAGATTTAAAATGCATTTGTGCTATCAGAGCTTAGATGGACTAATCATACCTCCAAACTGCAAAGAAAAATGGTTCAATTTTTTGGTAAGAAAAGAAGAGACAGACTGTGCAATTAGAGCTTACAGTGAATGAAAACCTGAAGATGACATAGTATTCTGATTTTTTTCTGATGTAGATTTGCTGCAATTTATTTTCCCAGATGAACTCAAGTAAGTACATTAAAATTGCATCCACTGATTTCTATGCAACGTTTATTTGAAGAAACATTATTAATCATTATGAGGAAGGGAAAATAAATAAGAATAATCTATAATATATAATATTTTGGGAAAAATAGGAATTTATGGACCAGAATGGGGTTTTCTGGGAGGGTGGGGGAGGGAGGTGGGGCGCTGCAGTGATGACAATTAAAGTGAGAATTATGGGAGAATTTCTCTTTTAACAGAAGGATTCTGAAACCTTGTATTCCTGCACAGCAAGATAGATAAGCTCTGTTATAGAAATAATTATTGCTGTTCCCACTCTCCACATGGTCTCACTTTTATTTTTATTTTTAAATTGACACCTTTCCTTCTACTATTCATTTCATTTCATCACCAGCCCATGGTTTTTTTGCTTCTCATTTATCAGAGAAAAAGAAAAGTTATTCTCATAACCAGGAGTTAAGCTAGAGGGAGTTGTATTTCTATTTTGCTCAGTGTCACTTAGACAAAAGCTCACAGCAATAAAACACAGTTTGTATTGGAACATGTAGTAGTTTGTTGATTGTATGTGATATAGAAAATGTGCTTTCTTTAAGAGTTTTCAGCTGCAACAGCAATGTGAATATTTCTTTGACTTTAAATGTTTCACCTCTAGCACTTTCTACTAGAATTTTCCTGTGCATGTGAAAAATAGGCATCCTTTAATCACATTTCTAAGGCAATGATTTGCAGTGACACAGTGGCACTGAATCAGGTGCATTGTCCATCAGCTGTGAAATCTTGGATGATTTCAGGCAGAATCTTGTAATAGACTGAATTAGCCACAGCCCATTTTACTAGTTACTGCATGTTACTCCACTTTAAATAGAACTGGGCTATTTTATGGCAGCCACACCCTTTATCTCTACTTTTTAGCTAGCCCAGGAAGTATTGTATAATTAACATTTCCTTCTGTTTTCAAAGAAAATACAACTCTCATCTCCAGGCTAAGACATTCTGATAAGCATCTTGGTACTAAGGAGCATGAAATTGAAATGGACCCAGTGCACTCTGTCCTTTTACCCAAATGAGATCCAGAGCATTGTTCTGACTTTCTTATTTCCATCTCCAAATCTGAATGGCAGTTTTAAACATTATCTGATAGGGTAGGCCTCATAGAGCCCTTAAAATCACTGTACTTCACATTTCATTTCAATAGTGATTAGCAAAGGACTCAAAAAGTCTTTGTTGACCATAAATTAACATGAGCTGCCCAGGTTTTGGTACAAAAATATATGACTAGTAGCTCTGTTCAAACTGAATGGCATAAATCCCTGGGGATGTGCTTATCAAAACAGGACCATGTGTTCTGCATTATTAACTAAGGGCTGTTTACTCAGATAAGTCAATATGTAGAAGAAATTCTGAAAGAACATTTTGTTCCACAAAAAGAGTTGAGCTGAAAATATATTCAAGCTTTAGCTTTCATATTGGTCAACCTTTTGTTTTCATCTTTCATACCAGCGGGGTAGTGGAAATCCCATTTCCCAGATAGCACAAGCTGGCTGAGAGCAATCATTTTCTTCATTTCATTTAATTTCTTGTGCAGAATGGGCTAAGGATATAGCCTGGAGACACCCCAGGGTTCGATGCACTAAGATGCCAAAGCACTAAATTGAACAGGAAATTCAGAATAAAAACAAATAGCAACAAAATCTATGTGAAATGCTCAGACAGTAATTCTAGTACCTCAGAGTACTCAGCATTATCTTTCTCCCGACTGACAATAACATGCATAAAAAATATATAGCAGCAGCAGGGTCATGGGGCCATTTCTATAGTCAACCAGAGGACAGTTAGAGATGATTCTGATACTCATTTCTTTATGTAAGGTGCTCTCTCTCTCTCCATATTCCCCCACATGGCACATAATATTTCCGTCTCTTGAAGGATTTCTATAATGAGAATAAACTGGCTCAGGGCAGAGAGTGAGTACCACCTTTCCTTTGTTTTTTTGTGCTTGTCCAAAGGAAACAGAAAATGCAAATTAGTCAGAATAGAAATGTTCTGTCCAGGTTTGGCTTATACAATTTGCAACCAATTTTTCACACGTGAAAAGGAGTATACAAAATCTATGGCATTTAAGAAGCCACTTTGCTTAGAGATTTGTACACAATACAAATGTGTGCAGCTCTAGACAGAGCAATGTCTCTTAGAAAGTTTCATCATGCATTAGGGTCAAGAGATAAAATTTCAACAACTGGAATTTAACTGGAAATTGGTATTGTTGTTAATATTTTTTTCTGCTTGTAATACAAGGTTTCTGGATGGTAAGATCAGTTTTAAGACCAAATCAAAAAGTGATCATCAAGAGACCATAAAAATGACTTCAGTGAAAAGAAAACAGTGTGCAGTAAATTTACATTAAGTCAGCTGGGCAGCTGAGCATAGCCTGGTTACTTCTAGAAATTATATAAAGAAACAAGTACTTCAAGTTTGAAGGCCTCTGTAATGGGAATGTTTAGATGTTAAGTAGTATCTGCTTATGGCAGTGCACTGAGATAGTTAACACTGATATGGAAGACTACAGTCTTGTAAACAAGTCTAGCAAATTCATGTCTGGATTTTGGGTTTTCCATGCTACGGAGCCTTAGCTTCCTCTTCATGGTAATTGCTGAAAGAAACTTAGAGTCAGTTGAATTTATTCATAGACTCTACTAGAACCAACATATTTTTTTTTACATTTTTGTTAAAGAATTTAGATGCTTAGACTGATAAATCATAGAAGTGATGAAAGCAAAACCTAATTTTGTTTGTTTTCATCAGTGTTTTTCAACTAAACAAACCATTTTCCTGTTCATCTGTCCTAAGACAAAGCACTACATTTTAAGCACCTGGAAAGTGTCACTAACTGCTTTGCTAAATCAAACCTATGACATGGAGTGAGGTTGTAGTCTCATGGCTATCCTACATTTTGTCATTCAGTGGCACAGTGTAATCTCAGCAAAAGTATTATTCATAATTTCTTAATAAAAGTTACACACAGACATCTGTAAGTATTTGAAGCTGATTGGTATGACAGACAGTACGGATGTGCTATAATATGTACACAAATGATACTAACAGCTTTGTAAAGCTTTGGTCTTGCAGTAAATCATAACTTGAGCTGTCCCCTGGAGCTGTACCTATGCACGTGTGCCCTTGTGTCCCCTCCTCTGCTGCAGCATCGAGCAGGGTTTGTCTGCTGTGAGCAACAAGCCCTGCTGCAGATGCAGGAGATTGCTTTAGCAGCTCTGTCAGGGCTCCACTTAACCCTTCGCTATTAAACACATAAATACATCAGTGAGAACACAGAGAAAACCAGCTGTATTTCTAAATTTCCTTCCATAATACCCTTGAATTTTTTCACCTATTTTTTCCTCAAGCCTACTTCTGTTACTTTGTAACTTTTCATGAGGTTGACTCTGAGTTTTTTGGTGTGGAATGACGTCCTTGCTTCAGAGAAAGTGTAGAAGACAAATCCCTAAATGCTTGTATTACTCATGCCTAGAAGAACAAACCTAAAAATAAATAATGAGCTTCTCATATTTGCTTCTGCCTATTTTCTGTATATAAGTTCATTAGTGATATCATAGCTCTAAATGTTTTTTGGTTTTTTTTTCTTCCATGTGGAATATATATTTCAACTAACACTCGAAATTAATATTTTTCTGTTTCTCTCAAGTTGTTTGTTCTTTTTTAAATTATCCAGTGAATTATAGCTCACTGTCTTCATCACCACCACAGAAAACTCATTCATCAGCTAGGAGAACCCCATCTGTTTTTACCAGAACACAGAAGCTGTTTCAAAGACAATAATTCTAATTGCAGGAAGAATTTTAGAAAAAAATAGGAACTAGCCAATGTATCTCAAATAAAGAGCTATTCCATGAAGGAAGGAAAAGTGGGGGAAATGTAACAACAGACATTTGTCATGAGGTTTTACTGGAGAGACTGGTAAACTTCTTTGCTTTGAAAGGGAGTTCGAGAGAACACTGTGCCTGCTCCCTCTTGTGGCTGCTTCCAAGGGATTTTTCCTGTAGACATCATACAGGCCACAACTGTGAGAAGGTGAACTCTGAGCAGAGATTCTACACCTTACTTGTAATACATGTGCACTCCACAGGTTTCCTGAGGAACCATTTTTTCATTAACATCATAGCACGATAGAGTCATAGAATGGCTTGGATTGGAAAGGGATCTTGAAGGTCATTTAGTTACAACCTCCCTGCCATGGGCAGGGACACCTGAAACTAGATCAGGTAGCTCAGAGCCCCATCCAGCCTGGCCTTGAACACCTCCAGGGATGGGGCATCCATAACTTCTCTGGGCAGTCTGTCCCAGTGCCTCATCACCTCACAGAATTTTTTCCTGATATCTGATCTAAACCTAACTTCTTTCAGATTAAAGCCATTACCTCCAGTTCTATCACTACATGCTCTTATAACATGTCTCTCCCTCTTTTTTATAAGACCCCTCTAAGTAATGGAAACCTGCAATTAGGTCACCCCAAAGCCTTCTGTTTTCCAAACTGGGCAAACCCAATTCTCTCAGCCTTTCCTCAGCTCATCTCAGGCAGGTGCAAAAGCATGTTTACTCAGGAGTAGGTTTATTGAAAGCAGTCAGTTTCCTACCCTCATGAACCATGTAGGGAGAAGAATGAAATCCTGAAGAGAATCAAGTGTTTTCTGCTTTGAAAATGAAGTTAAACTAAACAAAGAGAGCTTTTAAAATTTCTTTTGTTATTTCATTTCTTCTTAGTTTTTCTTCTTTTTCTTCCTTTGTAGAATATTGTTCACAGCCAATAAATTTCCTCTCACCACATAGCTCCTGCATGAAGTACACTGCATCCTCTCTGCTTTGTTTTGCAGTTCAAATGCCAAGTAAATGATTTCCAAACTCTTCAAAAATTTTAAAATTTAAATCTCATTAGACCTCACTGAAGTTTTGAAAGAACACAGTTGTTACTGAACAGGGCAATGCAGGAGAGTGTGTTCATCTAGAGGTCATCTTAGGAGTAGCCATGAAAAGTATTCACTGTTCAATGGCAAAAACACATATCTGTGTGGAATTCTAAAACCAACCAAAGATAACAATAACAGCAGAGAAAACCTTTTGCCTGTGTTTTTGGAATTTTGGGCGAAGACAGAAGTTTAAGGTTACCTTAGAAATTCCATTGAGGGAGATGTAGGCAATTTAGTACACATAAACTAGCATAATTTCTTTTGCTATGTAAAGCTACAGATTTTGTTGATTTTGGTTTATTGTTGTTTTGTTGTTGTTGTTGTTGTTTGGTTTTTGTTTTTTTTTTTTTGTTTTGTTTTGGGGCTTCTTGGTGGGGTGGGGGGATAGAGAAGTTTTTTCAGTTTGTTTTGTTTTGAGGTTTGGAGGTTTCAGGGGGTTTTTGGTGGTGGTGATTGTGGTGGTTTAGTTTGGTTTGGTTTGGTTTGGTTTGGTTTGGTTTGGTTTGGTTTGGTTTGGTTTGGTTTGGTTTGGTTTGGTTTGGTTTGGTTTGGTTTGGTTTGGTTTGGTTTGAGTTGAGTTGTTGTTTTTTGGGGGATGGGGTTTTGTATAATTTGGCCCTGTAGCTTTACACAGCAGAAGAACCTACTGACCTACAAACCTCAGTTCTGTGGTGCTGGGATGAAACCACTAGTACTATTTTCTAAATCAAAACCTTCTATACATGGGAGAAAGCAAAATAAGAAGACCAGAAGACCTCTTACATGAGAAAGTATCACACTGTGTCTCATGGGAGATTGAACAGCAGTGGCAAAGAACAGACCCTGCAGCAAGTGGTTTCCAAATAACTAACTTAGCAGAAAGCTATGAGTTTACCAGCAGTCTATGTACTAAACCCTTTGTAGTGCAGGTTTGCTGCTCACTCAAGGAACTGCACCCATGGAGCACAATACCCTACATCCCAAGACTCTGAGAATGAAAAATTTTCTTCACTTCTGATCTGTGTCATTACCACTGCAGGTAGATTTATCCCCATGCTTTTTCTGAACAAGTGACATATTGAATACCCTTTAAAATTACTATGCCAGTTTTCCCATGAAAATGTGCTGAAATATCAGACTTGACCAAAGAACAGGGGTTTCATTTTGTGAAAACCTTCTGTGGGATTTGAATGGGTTTTGTGCTACACTAGCATGCAAAAAAAGCTTTCCAATTTATTTTCTATCACTAGAATGGTATTGAATTATCACTTTTTAAACTGACACATAAATTCCTACTTCATTATTACAGTGGGAGGTGATGGCTGGGACACTGTCCAAAGACTCCAGTTCAAATCCCCCTCATGCCTGGTTTCCCAGCACTTACAATACTGGAGAATTTATCACTTCATTTTTCCCCTCACAATATCATTAGTTTCAAAAGTTATGAACTTTACTGAAGAATTTCTAACTTTGACATAACAGTATGTTTCAGCAAATTAGAGTTTCACTAAGTTTCAACCAGCTCTAAGAAATATAGACATACTGGTCACCAGCCAAAGTGCCTAGATGGTTGAAACTTTAAGATAGTGTTGAAAAACAACATATTTTTGTCTAAAAGTTAGAAATATGCTTTCTATTTTGTATACATCAATCTTTTTTCTGCAACAAGATGCAATGTAATTGCCACCATCCTCTGTGTGTGGTGATTGAGCAGTGTCTTTGTTACTATGGTTGAGTTAAACAATATGATAAATCTTGTCAAATGATCGAAGGGAACCTTAAATTACTTTGAAGTATTCCATTTGCATATGCAAAAGTAAAAGCTTGATGTTGCTATTCAGTCTGAATTGCTCAGCTCTCTATTTATACCTCATATATCCGAGTGTTATATGGATGACCAACCAACAGGTTGAATAATTAATGCCACCTTCTGGATTTTTACTGAGCTCTAGAGGTAGAGGGAGTTAAGAGTGGGCAATTAGAAGTTTAATGATCTTTAAGACTCCTTTCTCTTCTTTCAGTAGACCCTGCTGTAAAACTAGGAACTGGCACTCAGAGCTGTCCAAAGTCGACACTGGAAAATCTATTTACATTTCAATCATGTTTACAAGCTTTAAGAAACCTGAAGAAAATGGCAATCTAAATGTCATGCCAAAGAGGGATGATACAAAGGTTGGTTTCTCATGGGGTAAGGATACTTTCTGGATTAAATTTTCCACTTGACCCAGGAATCCATCCTGTCATATGACCCCCACGGTAAGTCTTGTTGAGTTGTCAGAAAGTCCAGTCCAATCCAGGTGTGTTATTTTTGGTTACATAGTAGTTTATAAATTCCGTGTACCTGTAAATTGAGAAATAATTAAATCAGAGTTTACATGGAAGGAAACCACCCAATTTCCAATCAAGTGAATGGTGATGGGGTGAATTTCCACAGCCAGACTTGGAAAGCAAAATCTGTGTCACTCTGTGGCGGGTTGGGGTGTTGTCCCTTTTTTTTTTTGTGTTCTCTTTACCTATAGAATTTTGTCCCATTTTTTGCAGGGGGAACCTGATGGCCTATACTTAAGTGTAGTTGCAAGACAAAGACTTGCCGGGCCCAGGAAGGGGGAAGGAGACAGACAAAGAAAAATCCTCTCTTTTTCTCTGGTTCTTTGAATGGAGAGGAGGACACACTCAGAGCTGTGGTTGCTTGGAAAAAAAGGGAGTTCGCCATAACCCAGGAGCTTCTTTTTTCCTGCTGCTGCTGCTTCTGCTCGCCCCTCTGGAACGCCCTGCTGAGACTGCGGGAAGAATGGTGACCCATCTAATCCATCCCTGCACCAGAACTCCTACGTTCCATCTGTCGGAGCCATCTACAACTGCAGACTGCCTACGGGGTTCATGAAGCAAGACCTTCCCCATCCCTCTCCCTGGCTTTGCCGCGGGGGGATCCCTGACCTTTTCTTTTCTTTATAGTTGTTTTTGTTGTTAATATTGTAGTTATTGTTTATTTATATCTTGTTATACTCATTAGTAAAGGACTGTTATTCCTCCCCATATCTTGCCTGAAGGCCGCTTAATTTCAGTAATTCGGAGAGGGAGGGGGGTTTCTGAGGGAGGGTTCTGCCTTTCCCAGCAGATACCTGTCTTCAACCCAAGACACACTCGCACAAATTTATGTAAAAATTTAACCAGCAAATTCCAATTACTTTCCAATGCTTTTTTCAAGAAATTTATATTCATGACATAGTATCTTGATATACAAAGTTCAAAGTCAAATTTCAAAGCTTGTTCTAATATTTCTTGATTTGTGTAATATGTTTCTTTGTTTCTGTGGGCCTGAGTCTACAAACTTGTGCCTTAACCAAATCACGAACCTCTTCCAACCTCCCATGAGAAAATTATACTGTTTTCTGCAATCACAACTTGAAGCAGTATCAAAAAGATCAGTGAACAATCAGCCCTGTTGGCTTCTAGAAGGTGACTGGGCAGGAGGTGACAGGTGGAAACCATATGGAAATTAAGGGCTGAGGCACAGAAATACAACAGTTTCTTGACTGGTGTCACAGCTGTGGAAAAACAGCCCTCAATCCATTTCCAATGGAACTGGTTTACTACAGCTAACTCTTGCCAAACAGCATTTGGTTGTCATTGCATTGAAATGGGCCAGGAGTAGCCCTGAGACCTCCAGTGACAGCTGAGTTTCAGCTGAAGTACTGAGGAGCAGCCCAGTGCCAGGTACTTTCACAGCTGCAAAAACCAACATGTGCCTTGCAAATCAGCGAAGGCATCCTTGTATGATGAGGAGGATAGAGGATTATGGAATATAGGTTGAAAAAGACCTCCAAGACTATCCCGTGTAACCATTTACCCAGCATTGCCAAATTCACCCCTAAATCATGTCCCTAGGTGCCACATCTACCTGTCTTTAAATACCTCCAGGAATGGTGACTCACCTGCTTTGCATTGGACTGATCCAATGCATGAAACCTGTAGTAATCTAAGAACTCAGTTACCTGGGGCTGTTTCATAAACTGTGTGAACATGGAAGTAGCAAGCCTCTAGTGTTTGGACAAAGGAAAATAAGCATTGGACATTTTTCAAGATAAGGTCATGGACTTGGGTCTGAGCCAAATGTACAATATAGTCACGACCCACAGGCTTCCCAAGAGTGCAAATGGAAGAAGGAAATTATCCTAATTTACTTTATTGAATAGTGGAAGGCAACACATTGTGCTGGACTCGTGAGACCAGAAAATATATCAGAAGGATTATTTTTTCCCATTAGAAACATGAACAGTCTTCTCAGATTGTTAACATCACTTACTGCTAATTAGGTTAGGATGAAAAATGGTTTTGCACCAACTTTAGACTGAAATAGCATAGGAATATGTTTGCTGAGTCCTCAGCAATCACTTAGAAATAGAAACAGCAATGTCACATGCATCAAGCCCTAGGTATGTTGTTTTCTGGCCAAACCAACCATGTTTACTTCACAGATTAGCACACATGATCATATCAAAAATACATATCAAATCCAAGAGAACCATGCTGAATCTAATTTGTGTTCACCAAACAATGAAGTCAGGGAAACTGCCCAAAACTTGACCAAATACCACTATTAATCCAAGCGCGAGTTTCTTTCAGGAGAAATTGAAGAAACACAGAAGGAAAATGTAAGGTTCGCTTTTGTTTAACTTCTCACAGCTAATGAAGGCTGAGAAAAATCTCTCTCAAAGCCTGTAAATATGTATTAACTTTATTAGCCATAATTAGTGGTCATTAAGCTTCTTCCTGTAATGAAAGCCCAAGTGATTTTCAATAGTTTTTTTAGTCATTGAAGGCAAAATTTCCAGTGCTGCTTTCTACAAGATTTATATGATACAGATTCTGTAGCAAGTACTGTGTCACAAGGTGTGCTATGTCCCAAGGTATACAGAAGAAATCTCAATAGATACACTTTAAAAATTGCAACTGTATTGCAGGAACTTTGTAAAGAATTGAGTTATATATCAGAGTATTGTAATATCCAATTTCAATTAGAGTGTATTACAGTCAGGTAAAATTTACATAAAATTGTAGTTTAATGAGGCAAAGTTACTGGTATGGTTTTTTTTTAATATGTTAATATTATATTTTAGAATAGTTTGGCCAGCAACTGCATGGTAACACAAATTCAATCTTAAAAATAAAAATAGAATCAAGAAAAATTCTATTTGGTTTGGAATATTTTCTATAGTTTTAATAAAATTCAGATCTATGCCATTATAGCACTCAGGTCTTGCCATAACAGCCCTTCTATTAAATATCTGTAGCCACCTTGCTCTGTGAAAGCTGAACACAAGACTGGGGGTAATGGCTTTAATTCGAAAGAAGTTAGGTTTAGATCAGATATCAGGAAAAAATATTGTGAGGTGGTGAGGCACTGGGATAGACTGCCCGGAGAAGTTATGGATGCCCCATCCCTGGAGGTGTTCAAGGCCAGGCTGGATGGGGCTCTGAGCTACCTGATCTAGTTTCAGGTGTCCCTGCCTATGGCAGGGAAGTTGTAACTAACTGACCTTCAATGGTACCTTCTAGTACCCTTCCAATGGTACTAGAAGGCTGCACTCAATAATATTACCTGTAACACGTCTTCTATTTGATACTATTCACTATAGAAAAGTACAGTTTAGTGGTTTAAAGGATCTCTACACATACAGCCAATGAGTCTATGTCAGTTGGGTGTGAAAAATTGATGAGTCCCTTCTCTGCCAGTTCAGAGATTAAGTGAGCTGCTCCCAGCCCAAGCCTGAAGATTTCATCTATCTGTTTAATGCACGGTGTAACAGTTTGCACACAGCTCTCCAGATCCCTGTTTCAGTCCATGGTATGTCAGTGAACATGCTGACCATCAGTTTTCTTATTACTGTCTGTTACCCAACATTGTTAGATCAGTTCAAGGCTGGTCTGAATATCATGGAATCATGCAGTGGTTTGGGTTGGCAGGGACCTTAAAGATCCTCTAGTTCCAAGCCCCCTGCCATGGGCAGAAACATTCTACTAGACCAGGTTGCTCAGAGCTCCATCCAAACCAGCCTTGAAAAGGCCAAGAAATATGTTACAGTATCTTCAGGTCTCAGTTAATTAGTAATAAAATATTACTCATATTTAAACTATTTAATTGCTTCACTTTTGCCCTACCTTACAGCTTTAAAAATATTTAATCTACTTAAAATTCCTTTCTTATCAGTGGTTCATTTTTCCTTATCTCCCAACGTGAACAATGCTAGATAGCAAACAGAGATAAGCTACCATGCTACATGTCTTTTTCTAAAACTTTGGTACAGATCCTGTTTTTCTCATACTGTCATTATAATTTTTTTAATGAATGAAAGAGATAGCAAATTTGCACAAAAATAAATGCAGCAAAGATATTCCAGGAAAATTATTTGTTTTCCTGCAAGACTATTGTTTTGAAAGTTACTTTAGAACAGAAAAATGCAATGCTTATCTTTCTGGAGCTTTGCGTCTGACATTTTTTTCCATGCTTATATCTCTTACACATTTTCATCTCACACCTGCCCCTGGCATCAGATTACTTCCTGCTCCAGAGACCACTGAGTGATATCTTCCATGTTTTTATTATGTGATCAGGTGTCAGCTTGCTCGTAACAGCCAGGAAGACAGTGCTGGTGTTACTATATGAACAATAATTTTTACTTATGAGCGCTGTCTTTTGTGAAGAAGAGCATGTTCTTACACTTCTGACAAAGCCAGTTGCTATCAAAGAGAATAAAAAGTAACAATGAGAATGGCAAGAACAAGAGTTATTTCACAGAGCTTTACAGATAATTTTAAATTCTCCATCTCCTTAACTGCTACTTCCAAAGTCCAGTCCCATGCCTGCTGAATCCAGTCCAAAGAAATATACCACTCTTATTTAAACAATTTTTTTCTATTTCCTTTTCCTTCCCTCAAGAGGCAACTCTCCCTCATTTTACACCAGAAGTTCCTTTTGAGTGCCAACCACAGGTTCACTGATTTGGCTGAAAAATTGAAAGTGCTATGCTACCTTGATTGTCTTCCCTTTCTGCATCATGTTTTCTTATAGGAACATCAATATAACATAAGATTTGAATTTAACCAATATTCCATCATGAAATAAAAGAGGATTTCAGAGTGAAATAACTGCAGACAGTCAATAGAAGACCACTCCAACCTGTACCTCTTAAGTTTAGTATTAGATTGCAAATACAGTAGGATACATTGAAAAGTTGTATTTTTAAGAAGAGTTGTAAAAATAATTAAATGTATTTACTTATATCTGAATGTTGGTTTTCTGTTGATGATATACAGTTCCTCTCTTTTAGGTAGAAGCAGGCTATGTGAACAATGCTCAGAAATGGAATGAGACTTTGCCTACTCTTACAAAGAAATTTTCTCAGTATAACCTGCTCTCAATTTATTTCTAGTCTTTTATTTCATCAAGTCTATTATCAAACTGTTTTCTCAGTCCATAGGTAGAAATCAGATTCACGAAGAGTCATGGTCATAGACAGCACTCCTCTTCTGCAGAAGGGTTATGACCTTGAAACTCTACAGGCAGGTGGCATCACACTGGTCACTAATCTACTTCTGGCAAAGCCAGCTGCTCAAGGTCACTTGAGTTTACCTGGCCAACTTTGCCAGAAGTGTGTTAAAGAGAAAAGTTCCTTCCTGCTGGCAGAGAAATGAGGGCAGTAACCTTCAGGTGGTAGACAGCAAGAGGGAACCAGAACTCATAAAATCTTCAGCTGGCTAGGCTTGTGCATGTAAAACTTCTGCATGTGGCTCTGCGCAGCCCTGAGTCACGTGAATGGAGTTATTTGGCTCCCATCAGTACATCTCCAGTTTGACCTTAGTCCTTTTAGTTGTACTGTAAAGTAAATAAACTACTTGTGGCTTCTGTAACTGTAGCACTGAATATGATAACAGTCAGATTAGTCATAAGAACTATTCATATCATAGTGAGAGGATATCAGTGGGCAAATTTAAAAAACGCCAAAGTTTGTTTTGGATGAAGACTTTATAAGAACAGACTTTGATCTGAGATTTCTGGTGTTTTCAGTTTCCACTTGACCTATTTTTCTTAGCTTGATCTCTGAAAAAGAATTACTGAGATTGAGACCTGCTAACAGAATAACAGAGTCTAAACAACATAGTTTTACTCTCCAGCAGCTGCTGCCATATGATGACAGCATTTATGTCCAATAGGAAGGTCTTTGCATAAATCTGTTCCATAATATATGTAGAAATTGCTAACAAGAGTGTAGTTATTTAACATCTGCTTTATTTTCAAACACTCCTTCAGATGAAATTGGAGAGGTCCTATATCTGTAATACCAATTGTTTTCAAAGTGTTAGGCTTCTACATTGGTAAGGTTCAGAGAAAAGCCATTATTTGCTTCTCCAAGCTTGTATTTGCTTCTCCAAGCTTGTATATGCAGAAAACAAGGCTATTTCCTTTACACAATCAGGCCCTGGATAATTAAATAGACTATGAAACATACGCCTTATAACCTGTCACCTGTCCTCTGTCCTTGTCACAGAGTATTCAGTAAAATTAGCAATTCTTTTTCTGTAAACTTTGATGCATATTTTCATAAATATGAACAATTACTTTCTTTTTTATGTCAATTCTCCAATTCATCTGCTAGGCAGCCACTTTTTTCCAGTGATTTAAATTAACTGTAAGAAGAGCACACGTGTTCTTGAGCCAAATACATAATAATGCTGTTGAAAAAAAGCTAATATACCCCAAAAATGATAGGCTTGGTGGGGGAATCATGGAGATGCAGTTCCATGGCCTGTGTTAGGCACACTAGGTTTATGTGGCATTCTTTTTTGACTAAAACCAGAATACAACTCCACATGTTCTTGGAATGAAAAGAGTAAAGATCGATCACCAACAGGAGATTTTGCAATTGTCTTCTCTCTCTAACCTTCCTCCAGCAATCAGCCCAATGGAAGGTGGTCAGAGAAGCTCTGATAAAATCAGTTTAAAGCCAGTACTTTCTTATGATAGGTGAGGAACAGAAAAAAAGAAAAGTCATCTGCCTGATCTAAGCTTTTTGTATTTCCCTTTATATCAAACCAAAACCAGGGCCCCAATTCAACAGAGTACCCTTCAAGAGTCTTAGAGCCTCTAACCATTAACATTCTTTCTTTCTCTCCTCCCACACTCTTGGCTTCCTCTGCAGCCAGCAGGGTTTGAATGACCTGGAAGGCCATGGACATTTTCTACTGGAGTGGGCCCCAAATTTTGAAATATATTTATGCAAGAGTATCAATCATGTAATTCAATAGAGGTCAAATACCTTGCAAGTTTTTTGGGTTTCTTTCTTTTTTGCATTTCCATATAATTGAAAGAATATGTTTGCTAACTTTACTACATCACTCATTCTAACATACAGTACTATGTTACAGTATTAAGGCCATCTGTATTTGTATGTATTCCATACCAAGGAATGTCAAGTTCATAGAGTTAAACTCTAATGTATATGCCAGAGTTTAGATCCTATGAATAATCCAGCATGTCTAGGCAACATGTTTCTCCTGAATTAACTTACCACACAGCAGTCTTCAAACAATACCATATTGTATACAATATAGTATATTGTTCTACATCTTTATATGAAAATATATTACTTTCAGAAATTTATTGTTTTCTTTCTTTCCAAATTACACTTACTTAATAGTTCATAATATACTTATCACAACCTATCAATTGGCTAAGGCAAATATCTACAAAACTGGATTGCTAAAATGACCCTGTTATATAGACAGTGCCTTATTTGCAAAGCTCTAAAGTTCTACAGCTGCCACATCAATAATTTTTTCTATCTTAGTACAACAGGCAATGAGCCTCAAGGTATGAGTTAGACATCAGTCTTACAAAGAATTACCATATGAGGCCTCATGCTAGATGCCATTGCACCCAATGTCCATCATTTATTTCAACATTTAAAATCCCTGGGTATGTTACCTGGAGTTTCCTTAAAAAGTTTTCAGAACTACTCTATTCTAATACTCTATCTGTAACTCTACCTTGGGAAAGAAGTTCTGTGGCAAATCTTATATCAAAACTAGAAAATATAAGGATTGCCTTTAAAGAAATTAAAGTAATGCTTTCCCGTGGGGAGAAATTCAAATGCAAACACAGCTTTGGAGTGGTTTTAAAGAAGCTAAGGCATGATATTAAACCCCACCTTTTATGCCAATCCCCCATTTAATTTCCAAGGGTGGAGGTCTATTTGGTACAACTACTTTAGTGAATTTTTATTTCAACCTCTTAAGGGATATATGTGTACTCCACAGGCATTGCTTTATGGTGGGTTTCCAAATCACAATGGCTTAAACAATACTCATCTGCATTTAGGGAGGAAATAAAAAAGGGATCTGTGCAGTAGCATAATCAGATAATATGGCTGAAAACAATTGTCACACTCATTGATGGCAACATTTTTTAACTTCCTCTTACCTAACTCAGCACCTCACCATAAGAAAGAAAAATATAGAGCACAGCTCATTAAGTTTCTATCCTAGTCCTGTGTATTTGAAGGCAACTGTTTAGACACACTGAGTAAAAATAAAGGAAGCCTTGTGTGTAGAGCTTAGACACTGACAAAAGCCAGCAAATTCACAGCATATTTGAAGAAAATTAATTCTACCTTTTGTTCAGTGAAAATTTTTATATTCTGCTTCTGGTTATTGCATACTTGAATTGTAGGGGTTTTTTGTTGTTTCAATAGAGGTTCAGATGCCTAGATCAGAACAAATAGAGAATGAAAATATGACCTTTGACTCAAGATTTTTATGATCTAGACATGAAAAAAGTAAACTATTAAGAACAAAGAAGATGAACAATGAAACAACAGGGATAGATATTAGTCATCCTTGTAGACAATGCTCTCAGTGCTTGAGCTGCCAAGCTTTTGTAGGTATTAAGATAAAACAGGAGGGATTTGAGGCAATTAAGCTATATTTTTACACTGTAAATCTCATTTAATGCTGGCTTAATCAGCAAGGAAAGACTTTTTGAAACCTTATACAAAAATGAAAGCAATGATCACTTCCTATTAGAGCTTACATATGCCTCATTTAAGTGCCTGATATTTTACTGCTCTGACTGGAAAACTCTGTGTTATATATTTTAGATGGAACTGTTCTGTTTAATGGTACATTTGAAGGAACAATAAGACACACAAGAATTGTTTCTGTCTAACCGTTTGTAAGGTTTTCCAGTAGTCATCAGCACCTCTTTAAAGGTCATTCCAGGTTAAAAGTCATACAGCTCCTTTCAGTGTTCAGAGGAAGGCAATCCCTATGCCAGGGCAGAAATTACTTGCTCAGATGTACAACTGACTTATCTCCACCCAAATATTTCACTGCCCGGAGGCTTACTACAGATGTTCTCTTTTTGTTCATTTAGCATTTCGCAGCCAAGGCACTCATTCGGCTGCAGGAAGTCCGTGAAAAGGACACAAAGAAAAAAATCAGACTATAGTAAAGAAAAAAATCCTAAACTGACTCATGAGTGTAGCTTGCAGAAGCCAAATAAATTTTAGTCTTTAGTGTGTTCTGGAATCCTATTAGTGACTGGACTACTGATGGATTAAGATGGTGTTCAATTACGCTCTTGCACATTTATCTGACATGTAAAAGTTTTCTATAGAAACTGAACAGGTAAAAAGATGTTAATAAATATTCAAAGTATTTATTCTATTCATGCCAAATTAAATAAAAAAGACCATTTTCTAGAATGTGGGCTGGTTTTAAAGATTCTTTAAATAATTTACTCACTTACATCGGAAGTAGGCAGTGGGATGACACTCACATGTATAGCCAGACAGGAAGTGTGTACTGATTTTTTCAATTTCAGATATGCTCTACTGATTGCTGTAAAGAAAGAAGGCTTTTAAAATATTGTAAGTCCATTCTTTTTATTGCATTAATCCTTGTGGCTCATATGAAGCAATCTCCTGGGTCTCCTAGGATCAAAGTTTTGTCTTTCTGTTAATAGCTGCCAGAGTTACCAGAATCAACAGGAGAGCAGCAGCAGCAGCCTTGTCAACTTCTCACATGAAAATGAAGAAAATTAAGCCATCCTAGTTGTAAAGGATTATGGAAGCTTTTGTTAGCTTTTATTTTTGATGTTTTTTTTGTTTTGTTTTTCATGGGAATGAAACAACGCTATAGATACACCTTGATTTGGATACTTCCACATCTGTATATTTCCACATGAGGAGAAATGGAGGTGAAGGCCCCAATGTCTTCTCTGCGGACAGTGACAGGACCTGAGGGAAGGGCCTGAAGCTGCGTCAGGAGGGGTTTAGGTTAGATATTAGGTAAAAATTCTTCCCCCAGAGGGTGGTTGGGCACTGGAACAGGCTCCCCAGGGAAGTGGTCACAGCCCATCCTGACAGAGTTCGGGAAGTGTTTGGACAGTGCTCTCAGGCACATGGTGTGACTCTTGAGCATGGTGCTGTACAGGGCCAGGAGCTGGACTTGGTGATCCTTCTGGGTCCCTTCCAACTCAAGATATTCTGTGACTCTACATATCAGGTTTACACAATGTACTATGTATTCTTACTTTTTTTCATAACTGATGTTTGTATTGGCTAGTGTTTTTCCCTCTCTGTGTTACAATTCTTGACATCATGTTGCAGTCTTGGGTAGAAGGGCCAAATTTCTAGCAGCCAGTTTAACATTGTGTGTTATTGAGATACAGTGAGGGTTTGGCTAGGAATTGTAGTTCCTAGATTCCCTTCTAATTCTTTCAGTGTAAATTCCCAGAGCAGATCAGAAAACAGGGCAGACCTAACCAGCCAATAACAAAAACCTCTATTATCAACAGAAAAAAAATACTATCATGAAAAAACACGTGCTTTTAACTATAGTCTCCATCTTATCCTGGGAAGCCTGCAGGTTTAAAGTTCTAGTCTTGCATTTTCTTTAAAAGTGTGAAAACTTTTGTGTGAGTAGTTTTTTCAGGCTCCTGCTCTCCTCCCAGAACAGGCAGCTGGTGCTGGTCCTGCTGCTCCATTTAAAAATGTCATTACACCTCCATGACCTCATACTAACTTCTTGCTGTTTCTTCCTCTGTGCCTCAGGGCTAGGATAATGTCAAGAACTACAGCCAAGAACCTCTTAACATTCAATTGCAGCATCCATAGTCTTAGCTTATAGATTTCCTCTCACTCCCAAAAGTTTTCCCAAATACACTATTGTTCCAAATTCATATACCTGCTTAATTTTGAGCACATGACTAAAGTCACTGTGTCCAAATTCTATTACTTATGGCAGTTGTGAAGGGTGGTTTAAAGAAAACCAGCACTGTGGACTATTTGTACCCTTCTTGCACAGTTCCAGCCATTCTGGGATCCCAAGGATCAAGTTTTTCCTCATTCATTTTCCAGGAAAAAAAAAAGGAGAAAATTAATGTTTTCACATTTTTATGTGTTTGTGCATTCACTATCAGCACAAATATCAGTTTCTTTGGCACTGTGTTATTTTTTGTATCAATTAAACTATAAAGAAAAAAGATTTTAGTTCCTTGATGGAACTCGAAAGCATATGGGGACAAAGAATGAATGAATTTCTTTGCAGTGAAGAAGAAATAGTAATTTATGCTGCAGTATTTTTTTTTCCAGTAATAACTTTGGGTAGATGCAGTAACCTGTATTCTGTTTTCCTTTACTTTGTGTTAATTTTCTATTAAAAAAAAATAAATTTGGAAACAAGTTAAATAAACACAGTGATCAGCCAGGAGGGTTTCAGTATTTCTGCTGACACTGGCACACAGAAGAAAAATGGAAAAAACTAAATAAGGCTTGACTCTTACCAAAGCAGCACAAAGTAATAAAAGTTTTCTCCAGTGCGATGTTTGATATACACACAAATCACAGAATCACAGAATAGTCTGAGTCAGAAGGGACCCAGAAGGATCCTGAGTGAATGGCCCATATAGAGATTGAACCCATGAGCCCATGGTGTTATCACCACCATGCTCCCAGCTGAGCTGGGAAGGACAATAATCTCATTTGTACATGCTGTGGAGAACCATAATTTCAGCTACAGACACTGATTTTACATAGAAAGAGGACAGCTAAGAGTCAGTGGCAGTAATTTTTTTTTTAAATATCTCTCAAAGTGCTATGAGATCAGCAAGATGAAACATGAAGTGGGAATAGGATTTGCTATGTGCATTTCTGTGCATTGTACTAGAAAACAAGTAACTACAATACCAGTTCAGAGTCTTACCCACTAGACCACACTTAGAGGAAAAAGCTAAAATCAAGGTGGTTTAATTTGTGATAAAGTAAATGCCTTCACAATGGACAGATTGACACAAACAATCTTATTCTACTGTAGAGCAAAGTGAATCACATCAGCAATCTCTTGCCTCCCTGAGAAGGACTATGGGCTCTGCACATTCATTTCAACACAGTTTTCATACCATTCTATCTTCTGATCTGGTTTCAGATATTTTCATTGCAAAATAGTTAGGTCTTGAGCTTGACATAGTTGTTAGTGAAAATGTATCCTGATTCAAAGTTGTTTACATTAAGCTGTAAGACAATACTTAATGTCATGGTTAGTCTGTAGGCTGTTTGGAACAGTGATTACTCCCATTTCAGCATGCCAGAAGTTCACAATAGGGTATTGTATCTTTGAAAACTGCATCTCTGGCTTTTTGAATTAGAGGGAAGCCACACACCTCTCAAAAAAAAGCTTTTTTTCTCCTTTCAAGTCAGTAATATACTATATGAAACTTTCATGTCTTTCATAAATATATTCACATATTAGGGCATGTCCATTATCCCTTTTGACCAAGGGTCCAACACGTTGCCACAGACCCCAACAGCTCTTTCTAGAGCATCTATCCACCATTGCAGGGTTTTCAGGTTGCATGCCATGACAGTGTTACATAAATATATAAATATATTAATACACTTCTCCTGTACACTCCACAAAACAACCCAAAACTAGTAAACAGATATTACTATTGACCTTTGCAATCAAACTTTCCCCCATGCTCGTTCCCCTTACCATCATCAGATTACAGGGGTAGATTGGTGTGCTTTGCTGGAAATTACTTTGAAAGGATCTGTTCTTAAAAGTTATTTTGCAGCAGATACACATGAATGAAAAAACTATTAACAATCTTGTTCCGGATAAATTGTGTTACAATTTCAAGAATGCCATTCTTCCATCAGCTATGCATTTATTTTTTAGCATGCTTCCCTGGAGGCTTCACTGCCTGTAATTTTATGAATTCTTGTTTATCTTTGTAGCCAACAGGTATTTTAAATCTGTAGCAAGTCAGACTAAATTTGTCAGAGTTTAGAGATTTCAATGGTATCAAGGGTTTGAGTGAGTTGTCAATGCACAGACACCTAGTAATACTTACCAAAGTATTTGAATTATCTACCTGTTATTTGACAGATATGCATCAAGACCTTAAAAATTCTTACAGCCTTTTTATTTAAAGAGGCAGCTGGTTTCCATTTGATATGGAAAATTACACTTGGTACCTGTGTATGGGCAATTTATTCAAGTCCAGCATGTCCAGAGATAAATCTGGAAGCTTGGGCACAGTGCACACATAGATATTTTTCGGTAAGCATCTGAGGTTTCTTAACCTTGAAGCGAAACCACAACAAAATTTTTATAAATTTTACAAAAGTATTTTGGTCTCTAGAGGGCAGGTTAAACCTTCATCTCTATCTGGATTGGGGTGCAGAGAACAAACATAGCAAATCATCCACCCTCTTGTGTGGATTATCTGCTGTCATTTTAAGGTTAGATCATATAATCACAAAATCATGGAGTCATAGAGTCCCTTGGGGAAAGGGACTTAAGGATCATCACGTTCCAGTGCCCCTGCTGTGAGCAGGGACACCTTCCACTAGATCAGGTTGCTCACTGATGTTTGTCAGGACTGAGCCATTGGTCTCTACCCTCTGGGTGCAACCAACCCACCTGATAGTACACCCATTGAAAACATCTCTCTCCAGTTTAGAAAGAGGGATGTTATGGCAGATGAGGTCTCACAGAAGCCCAGATAAATGACATCTGCAGCCCTTTCATTATTCACTAATATTGTCACTCTGTTGTAGAAAACCACTAGGTTGGTTAGGCAGAACTTGCCCGTGGTGAAGCCTGGCTGGCTGCCCCAAATTATCTCCCTGTCTTCCCTGTGCCTTAGCACAGTTTCTAGGAGGCTCTGTTCCATGATCTGCCCAGGCACAGAGATGAGGCTGACAGGTTGGTTGTTCCCAGGATCCTCCTTCCTTACCTTTTTAAAGATAGGTATAATGTTTCCCCTTCTCCTGTAACCTGGAACTTTACCTGACTACCATGATTTTTCAAATATCATGGAGAGTGGCTTGGCAACAACATCAGCCAATTGCCTCAGGGCTCTGGGATGCACCCCATCAGGTCCCATACACTTACATATGTTTGAGTGGGAAGCATTTTGCCCCCACAGTGCCCATCCTGTTTTTCACCCAGGTGTGAGAGAGGTGTGGGAAGAGAGTTTTCCAATTCTATTATAACCTTTACTGCAAAATGAACCATATAGCACTTAAGTAGGGACTTAAGTTACTGATACAGCCTTAATACGACACAGTTAACAAACCAATTAATCACAACTTCTCTAAAGCCCTGTCCTCCTTAGCTTGTTTTTCATAGCACTAGTAGAAACTCATTGATCCCAAATGAGAAAGTACAAAATGCATTTAGAAATATTCTTATGTCAATTCAGAACCCAACTTGTTATTTCAGTCTGAGTACTTTCCTAATTTCTAGGCTTAAGTGCTTGAAGGGAATATGGAATTAGTGACCTCACAAAGTCATTTGCAGGTTAGATGTCTGTAATTCTTCACTTTGGCTGCTATGATCATCAAAGGACCCTATTTTTTTCAACTCTTCCCAAATGAAGCATATTCCAAGAAAATATTGTGAGGGTCTTTTCCTTTGCTGTCCTGTCCTTATTTCCTTCCTTTTTCCTCTTCAGAACTGCTTTCAGACAACTGGAGTAATTACAGATTATCACCCAGCCTCCCTTCAAAAAGATTCCTTATCCTCAGTTTATGTCACACTTTAAAATCTGCATCTTGCTATGAGCATGTTTGTCTATATGAAATTATTTTACTTGTGACTTAAAAAGGGGGCCAGACAAAGAACATGCATAATGACAGTTCTGCATATGTTATTTGCTTTGGTCTTTCAAGACAGTTTGAAAGATTTTAACATGCACTCAGGTAGTGCATTTTCCAACAAATTTAAGACTTGTAAAATCCATTTACTTTTCTTGCCATAATTCCAAAATTTTATCCATGTTAAGCTTTGGCTCTCAAAGTGTTCTGAGTAGCCAAAGGGTGACTGGGGAATGATATTACAAAATTTGAAGTTTGTTATTGTGATCCAAGGGAACAAAATCACATTTAAGTTATAGTTGAGATAATCTAGCAAAACAACAGGACACAATTTCACCAGCTTCCTGTTTCAATTACTTGATCATAAATGGTTCATTATTATAAAAAAGAAGTTGCCATTCAGAGCAAAAAGGGATTTTCAAATTCTCCATCTGTGCCAGGTTTCTTTATTGGGCAGTGAATCAAATGTATAATTTAATCCTTAAACACACAGCGTTATTGAGAAGAAGATTGGGGATTTTTTTGAAGTTTCAGGTTCAGATAACAGCCAAAAGACTTATGAATCTCCTTAACTATTTCCCCATCTATGTTCCTGAGTCTAATTCCCTCACTTTGGAACTGTAGGTATGAAATGGGATTCTTTTTATGTGTATGTACTGTTTGTTCTTTAAATGCTTATTAGTAGCTGTTTGTTACTTAAAGGTAAGGCTGATTTTATCCTGTTTTTATATCTCTTCCTTTTTACACCAGGTTTTAATAATGATCCCCTTTAACTGTTTTCAATAATTTGTTCCCACTATTCCCCATCTCAAAAGTGGTGACTTCACATTTTCTTTCTTCTGTTACACATTCAGAAATGTACCTTCCACATTCAGGAACTGAAGGCACAAATTTTACCTGGATAAAATACTGGGACTTTGCAGGGCCCTTGACAAGAAGCAGGGAAGGAAAAGAAAGGGGAGGGTTCTGGCAGGGTGGGGTAGAGTGGGACAGAAATTTTTTCTCTTGTATTCAGAGGTTCATCCTTCACAATTTGCTGTTCATGGTAGAGATGATTCCCAAATCTAAACTTCTATTTTTTCACTTCTTACCCTTTGGTATTGTGTTATGAAAAAAATGTGTTTCATTCAGTAAAATAATTGGTAAGAAAAAAAATTTTTTCTTTAAATTAATTAAACAAATGTAAGAAGTAAAGAAAAATTATCGTGGCCCATAGCTACCAGAACTGCATGCACTTAATGCAACACAGTGTGTGCCTGACAGCGCAGCAAAGGCTATATAAAGTATAATAAGTCCTCACTTCAGAAAAAAAACCTGCTTCTTTCTTCCATGTTTTTCTGTGGAAAATGGATTTCTAAAATATTTTTGAACCCCTGTGCTAAGGCTGGGGACAGATGAATAGGTCACTGACCAGACTCTGGCCTAAAGCTAAACCAGCTGAGCAGGATGTGAGAAACTACTGGGCATGACATGAGAAAAATGCTGTGTGTAAAAATCAATAGCTGTGAGGCAATAAAAAAGTTACTTAGCATAAAGAATAGATGGATTGTGCAGATTGTTAACGGGAGTTATGTGAGGTACAGACAAACTATAGAGATTTGAAGGGGAATATCAGGGACTTTTGAGGGAGGAGATACAGGTAAAATATCAGAAATGTCAAATAGCTGTCCCAAAACAAGAACCAATGGAGAAAAAAAATCAATTGGGGTGGATGCTTCTTTAGGAAAGAATGTGTGAAAAAGGAAAACCCTGGGAGGAGGTAATAAGAGAATATAAGGGGTGAAAAATCATCAAATCTTAGGGCTATTTGGGGGTCTGCATTTTGGAACAGAAGAAACAAACTGCTGTTTCCACTGTGCTCATGTATGACCTGCTTTTGCAGATAGAAGGGAAATGGTGTCATTCCCACATCCCCAAAGAGCCACAGCAGCTTTAATCCTCCTGCTATTGGGCAAAAACTGGAGGTTCTACCTGACATCTTCACCCTTCCACAGCTTCCTTTACCATCACAAACTGATTCCTAACACTTATGGTTCCTGGAAATTTCCTAAATCATAGCTTTTGAATTGCTACACTTTTCAGTAGATTCTTTGTAATTAGACTTGCTTCAATCCAGAAATCACTTCTTTCTGTTCCTTGATTAGCTTTGAAGCAAAAAGAGGGAGAGGTGAGCCAGTGGCTATTACTGTGTAAGGCAAAATTTGAGCATTGAACTCAGCTGTTGTTTCACCTAGGGTATTCCAAGGTCTGTGTTGATTTTGAAAAAAGATTTCAAGTCTCTCACTTGGGAGGAATGATATTACCATTTTTCATTGTGTGAAAACAAAACTGTTTTTGATAGGAAATTTCATTATGCAACAAATAGCCACAAATGAGGTCAGAATAAGGAGATATACTTAAACCATTTATTTGCCTAGGAAATAACTCATTTTGCCTGTTTATTTTGCCTGAGGACATTATTGGATGCAAGCTACCTACAGCTGTGGAGAGTTGGGCTCACAAAGTGAAGCAGTTGATGGCTGCCCAGAGTAGAGCCATTTAACATTCTGAGGAGCCATTTCCTCCAAGCCAATTTAAAGCAGAACAGTTTTAATGTAGGAAATTTCTGAAAGAACTACAGATGTTGAAACTAAATTTAAACCTGTTAAAAAACAGCATGAATTTTTTTCTCTATGCTGTTTCCCCTTGTAGACTAATGATTTAGAGGAAGGCTATGAGGGCTAATGAACACATGGTGAGACTTTACATAGGGTATCAAAGCTGGTGGGACCCCCACACATCTACCTCTAACACCGTAACTCAGATCAGAAAAAAAATATTTGATACTATCTGATTAAATTGCCATGACCTTAAAACTTGGAAGTGTCAATGAAAGTCAGTGTCACAATGAAAGTCACAATTCTGCTGTCTGAAAGAAGTTGTCTTTTGGAACAGCACCTGAAAATGTCAGACTCTTGGTGGGAAATTCACATCCCTCTAGTCAGTGGAAATATGGAATATCACTTGGTTCTTCGCACCGTTAGATTGTGACAGCCCTTGCCACAGCAGGCAGTAGTGGGCGTGGTGAAAGACAGAAGTGTAGTGAATAATAAAACTGAATGATACATATGAGTTTATAATGTGAATAATAAAATATCCTGCAGTCAGTAAGGGTAGCTTGTCATACAGTATTACTGGCAGTGGTCTTATCTGATATAAGAAAGCTTGGTCCTTATCACATTTGCAGTGTTTTCTAAATGAACAGGTTTGTACCCGCAGGATCTTAGAACAAGTTTTGACAGTTGAAAGAAAGACAAAGATTTTTCAATATGTCAAAGAAATTACATGTTGAGGGGTCATTCTCGGCTGTTCACAGGGGTTTGGCTGAGGGTCTTGCTTGTGAGATCAGCAGGTTAGTGTTATTAGGGGCTATTACTGGCTCCAATGTAAGACACGTATCTCTACACAATATCTCACAAAGAAATAATTTTAG
Source organism: Bombycilla garrulus (assembly GCA_013400315.1). Classification (NCBI taxonomy): domain Eukaryota; kingdom Metazoa; phylum Chordata; class Aves; order Passeriformes; family Bombycillidae; genus Bombycilla; species Bombycilla garrulus. The sequence goes on along the minus strand of VXBU01031731.1, from coordinate 740,421 downwards.
TCACCGAATGAGATGACTTTGCCTGAATGAGGGTCTAAGAAACCTGAAAAGAGCTGGGAAACAGATCTTATTTTCTTTCAGGTGCACCTCCACAAAGAATCACAGAATGGGTCAGGTTGGAAGGGACCACAGTGGGCCATCTGGTCCAACCTACCTGCTCAAGCAGGGTCATCCTAGAGCACATACCACAGGATTGTTATCCAGATGGTTCTTGAATATCTCCAGTGAGGGAGACTACGACTTCTCTGGGCAACCTGAGAGCAGTGCCTGGTCGCCTGCACAGTTCCTCACATTCAGGTGGAATTCCTGTGCATCAGTTTCTGCCCACTGTCTCTTCTCCTATTGCCTGGCACTACTGAGCAGAGCCTAGATCCAGCTTCTTGGCACCCTCGCTTCAGATACTCACAGACATTGATGAGGTCACTTCTCAGTCATCTCTTCTCGACGCTGAACAGGCCCAGCTCTCACAGCCCTTGCTCATCAGAGAGATGCTCCAACCCCTTGATCATAATTGTTGCCCTCCAGTTGACTCACTCCATGAGCTCCAGGTCTCTCTTGAGTTGAGGAGCCCAGAACTGGACAAAACACTCCAGATGCGTCACTAGGAAAGCATTGCTCCTTCTCTGAAACCTAGGCGTTCTTTCAAGGGACATGTTGTTTCCTCTCTCTACCAAACATATATTGCTATGTAACCACTCATACATCATTTAGTCTGAATATTTTTTCCTAATGATGTGACTCAATGATGGCTTCTTTGAGAAGGCTGCAGGACTGAATCCCTGAACCTTGCATTTTTTTCTTTCTTTCAATTATTTTTTAATACAATGAATAGATTTTTTATTAGTTTAGACATTCTGCGATGTGTTTTCATGAACTCATATATAAATTTCCTGCTGCCAAAATACCAGTCTTCATTTAAAAACATTATGTGGTCTCAGTAATAGCCAAAATACATCTTTGTTTTGCTGAGATCTGAGTATTTCTCCAATCCATGCTACTCTAAAAGCTATTAAATAAATTAATTATCTGAATCAGTTAAAATTCATGTTGTATGCAAGAATGAAAAGTATTCTTCATGTATTGGTGGCATATTGTGGAATTGGGTTCCTATCTAGCTCTGGATGTAGGAAATTTGAGTTGGACTCAATGTCTTGAAGGTCTCTTCCAACTAGTGATTCTGTAATACAAAGTGGCTTAGACAAAGAAGCTTAATCAAGGTACAGGAGCTTTCAGAAGTTGCTACTGCATCTGCATGATGTACAGCTGCACAATTCCAAAGCCAGCGTCGGAGCTGTTACCATGAAAACGTTGTTATCTGGACTTTCAGTAGACTTCTAGCTCCCAGGTGTGACGACCTATGGGCAAAGGACCTCTTGACAGTGTCTTTCCATAGCAGATCATGGTCTTGCCTTTTATGTTGCCTTAAATATGGTTGCAAAAAACCTTTTAGTGTTTATGCCACCGTACTGAATTCAGAAGTGCAGAAAATTCCTGCCTTCATTGTAGGAACTCTGAACAATACTGGACAGGTTGCATTAGCTAGAATAGCGTTTTCTTAGTGAGAATAGAATCTTACCCAATAGGGGTCTTGGCAGAGCAAGACTGTGTGTGAATGACTGTGAAGTACCAAGAACAGATGGGTACAGATGAAAAACACACTGCTAAAGCAAGTTTTATAATTGACACCAATTTTGGTGATGTTATAATCCCAAGCTTATTGGCTCCTCCATGATTTCAGCCTAACTTGGGAACTACTTTCCATCCATACTGGGGAGTCAGTTGCATGTTTTAGGTTTTGACATCTCACCATGTAGCATTATTTGCACCTTGAAGAGCTCATTGTCAAATCCTGAGTGTGGTGTGTTATCTGATTGGCATCTATTTACAAAAAAAAATCCTATATTCATGTGGTAAAATTGCTAAAATTGTGTATGCTGCTTTGCATAAGCTTTGGAGAATTTAATTATAGTTCTCACAGCAGCTTAAATTCTGTTTTTTATGTCTATCCCTATACAGTGTCAACTTCCCTCAGTTTATGGTGCATGTGTAGTGCTAAAACTGCATGAAAATTTATAGTATTTAGTTTTCTGTCTTTTGTTTTGTCTTAAAATCCTGAGTCTTTATTTTACATCAGGTGTGTTCCAAATTTCATTTCCTTTTAGCAATAAGGCAAAGGAAAAACATTTGATAGTTGTGCAAACTTCTGCCCAGAACACAGAAGTTGGTAAGCTATGAGTATTTTAAGACAAAACACCCATTCTTGCATGAAGAGCAGTAGTCCTTGGTTAATTTTGCTGTGGTATAATGGAGGGTATTCTGCTAAATACAAGAATTTTGTAGGATGCTTGTGGTATATATTAAAATTCCCATGCTGTCATGTAAACAAACATTTATTTCTAGCATGGACACTGTACGTTAGGAAATTGTGCTTTACACTGGGAACCTTCATGTTTCTAACTCCAGCATTATTAAGGAAACAGTAACATGAGCTGCAGACAGCAAGCCCAGCTGAAGGGACTCCTGAAACTGGCAGCTTTGCACAGATGAGGAAGGAGCTAGATTTATGAGTCAAGATAAAAGGACCTTTTCCCCTGCCATTAACATCACTTAATTCAACTGCTCAGCTTCTTTCCCAATCTGTCAGATCAGGTCTGCACATTGTATGTACTCAGATCCCTGCTGATAGCAAGAGGAAGAGCATATGCTTGCTCAGGAAAAACTTTTGGAACCAAAGGCTGAAATATTAGCCTCTTCCTCCCCCCACCTCACACTCATTCTTTTCTTCCCACACAAACATACACATTATTTCCTGTCATTTATCTTTACTGATTCCTGTTTTCACTCTTATACACCCTCCTACATTCCTTTTACATGCACATACACAAATATATATAAATATATATATATATATACATGAATTTATTTGAGCATGTATAAAACCTGTCGTGGATTGGCCCCTCTCCATATAGCTGACAGGACACTTTCAAAAAGTCCCTCTTCCTAACAGATATATTTTCTTTCAGTGGTAATTGGGCTCAAGAGAAAAAAGAAAGCCTAGAATTGAATATATAACAATATAAATGATATAAATGTGAAATCCTAAGGTGATGGTGGAATGGAAGAGTGTATACAAAAATTAAATTTCAATTTATAATAGAGAAACCTCTATGGAGCAAAGTACTTACAAAGAGCAATATGAAGCCAAAAACACAAAGGGAAAGAAAGAAAAAAACCTAAGTTTTTAACAAGTTATTTAAAACTCTTCAAGGGAAAATCTTAATCTTTTTCTCTTGAATAAATAATGCAATATGGCAAAGACACCTGAAAGCTGAAATAGAACTCTAGGTAAGCAGAAAATATATCCTTTACCACGAAAGGTATGCACCCACAGACGGTAGTAGTAACAACCAATAAAATAGAGCTGGGGCTTATAAAACACATAATTTCAGTCACAATTAATTATGAAAGTTGAAATAGAAGAGTTGCTTGCAATCTGGTGAGGAGAATTCTCATTTCTTCTCAAACATATTTGCCATGAATAGTTCCCACACACTAATTAAATGCAGTATTTTGTGGTTATTTTCCACGCAGGAGTTAATTTTTCTATAGTCTTGGAAAGAAGCTTTGCTCAGGCCTTTTAGTTCTGCAATAAAAAGAATAAACCACTGTACAAGTTATACATTCTCTTCCACATTACTCTGTCACTTTGAGGTAATTTTATATTTTTGTGTCAGCTGGCTGTGATAACAACCAAAATGGTATATCAGACCATCAAACATGTGCTTTAGCTTCCAGAAAAGAAGGGTACAAGAAACCTGGAGATTTCTATTTTGTGTGAGAGAAGCCCATTTAAACAGCAGAGGAAGTCAAGGAACTTAACTCTAGGAGAGCAGACTGGGGAAGAAAAGAGCTTGTGACTGTTGTGGTGAGACATCAACAGTGACAACCAAAACTAATTTGTCTATGTGTTTGTACATAAATCCCTCCATCAGCTGGGCTTAGATACAGCCTACTCAGTCACTCCCACTACTCCTCTCTCCCTGACTCATCTTGATGGGTTTCACACCTGATCATTTGGGCTGAGCCTCTTCCAGGACAAATCTGTGAGGGCCTCAGGCAGGTCGTTACTTCCTCTGAGGTTTTAATTAGGGCTCCCTGACTACTACAACAATGTCCCTGCTCTCATTTGGGTTTGTGGAGATGGGCCTGTGGTGAAATGTTTGCTCATGTGAGTGTGCTATCCAGGGCAGGGGATTGTTTGAGCTCGAAGATGTTGTGTTTTTGCTCCTCTGTGGGTGTGCAGATGAGTTTTTATCACATAACTCAAAAATCGAGACTTATTAAATACTATGCTGTTTCAGAAAACAAAACAAAACAAAGCAAAGAACACAACAAAACAAAACAAACACCAAAAACAAAACAAAAAACCCTCAAACAAACAAATAAACAAACAAGCAAGCAAAAAGCACCAAAAAACCACAGACAAAAAACTACTAAACAAACAAACAAACAAACAACCCCAACCACAAAAAAAACCAAAAAACCCAAACAAGCAAAACCAAACAAAAAAACGAACCCAAACCAAAACAAAAATAACAAGGTGCTGTAGGGTTAGGAGTCAATTCTCAGGAACAGGAAGTGTAAAGGATTGGACCTGAAAAAGCATTTGTGTAATAGGATGTTTGTCAGTAAAGAAAGGCTATCCTTTCGTAACAACTCATTTCTGGAGCCAAACCCCAAAATGTAATCACTGCACTCCTGGGAATGTGCAACAGTACTGTAGTCCCAAGGAAGTCAGTCCAGTCAGCAGTTACAATATATGGGCAAAGAGTCTGTATAAGCAGGTCTGGATTTTTGCAGACTGCTCTTTTGAAGGTGTGTGAATACTCAAATTTTTTTTTTTTTTGAATCTTACTTGAAGAATTCCAGACCACAATAAAGATTAATTATGTATTCTGTCTTAATCAGGGTAGTGGATCCTGTTCAGTGTCTTGCAGACTTTATCATCCCTCTATTATTATCCTTGGTTGTTGCCTTTAATGTCTAGAGTTTCTATATTATAAACTTTTTCTTTCAGGACTAGTTTTGAGTGCTTTTGATGGATGAAAGCCTATTCATATCTTGATATATGCATCCTATTGTAAGTTTTTCCTTGGGAATTAAAAATATTAAAATGCAGCTCATTATTATTTTTTTGGAAGAAACTTAACCAAATTAGCAATGATTTTCAGAAACGTGTTTGATCTATGCCTATCTGACTATTTTGAAGTCTCATTAGGATCAAAGATAGCAAAATACGTTATATTTATTTTAAATACTGGTGTTGCTTCTTTGGTATTCTATTTGTCATTAACATAAAATCTAGATTTTCATGGTATTTAAATTTTGGAATTTTCTTGCCTCTTCTACAGCTAGCAGGATGAAGTGACAGAAACACAGAAATTTGAGCCAGTCATAAAAATCTAAATACTTGTAGTAGAATAAAAAAGTGCATTGAATTTGCTTTTAATTCAGTCTAAGTGTTTGATTAAAATTTTGATATCAGGAGTACTGTCTGAAGCTGATGCTGGTTCTCTGAATGTCAACAGATATTTGAGTTTTCTCATCTGTAAACAAGTAGTCACAATATATACTGTCAAACAATGGTGGTATTTATTCAAAATGGACAAAAAAAATTAAAATTGCAGGAGTAATCATATGAATAACTTCATTTTTCAATGCATGGTGTATAGCAATTTAAGACATGCCTAACCCTGTAGTTTGTCTCTGACAATATCTTGAGACAGATGATCAAGAGGAGGACACAAAGAAAACCCTCAGTGCAAAATTATGGAATGATTTGCTTATAGGAGGAATGTTTATAATGCCCCATTAGGTCATGTCTTATGTACTTTACCATAGAGATTTATATTTTATTTGATCAGACAGGGATTATCTGGAAGGGCTGAGAAAGAGAGAGAGGTTGTGACCTCCTTGTGCTCCTGCCTAATGCTACAAAGCACAGACTTGGTATTCGTATAGATGCAAAAGGTCATGAAGGATGACGTGTTTCGGCAAAAGGGAGGAATAAGTTGGTTCTGCAATTTAGAAGTTTAGTGTAAAAATTGTGGTGCTTCACAGTCATAATTTTATTTGAAGGATTTCCCACCACAATAAATTATAATTACAATGCATGTAGTATCATAACACAGATATATGCCTTCATATCACTTTTGTGTTATGTATAAAAATAACCCATTTTTTTTCAAGCACTGGAAAACTCATGCATGGAATTTATTTGCATAGAATTGCAAATAAAAACTGTCCAACCAGCCCACGGGTGTTCCAAAATAATTTTTTCAGAATGATATTTTGTCCCTTCCTGATAGTCCTTATTTTAACGACATCCAACAGAAACCTAAATTTCTGTAAAAGGAAGACCCTTCATTCAAGAAATTCACCATCAGTTTGGCTGCAAAGAACATGATCCCCTGAAAGAAAATGCAGTGGCACTTCTGCAGTTATTGCTAAAAAGTATGCTCTCATAACATGTAAATGCAGCTCAAGCTGCTTGAAAAATTCAGCCAAATCAAACAAAACAAAATTAGAAATCATTTGGTTTCATAGATTAAAAAGAGTTTATTTCAAGGTCATTTGCTGTGTAAAGTCACCTATCTTAAAAAAATTATAGAAGTGGTTCTTCTGTTATTTATAGCTTTAGGTGAACAATGCAAGAACAAAAGAAATAAGATTACCAGTATTCTTAAATCATAAAATGCTTATTTTGAGGCATTCAAGATTCCTAGCTGAAGTGCTTTTAATTTGAGAAGACAGATGCTGTGTGAAGGAACATATGGCCGACATTACTCAAGATTGCAGAATTCTTTGTTTTCATTATGTTTTTGTAAGAATCTAAACAATCCTTATGTCTGTGAATTTTATTTTTTTTTGCTTATATTTGATAAGAAAATAACATTATTTTTTTTCCCCCATGCTGAAGGTTAAGTAAAAAAAAGAAATTTTAAAAGATAAGATGCTGGACTTCAATATGCCCAACTATCACTTTTGTTGTTTTGTACAAAAATAAACCTATTTTTTTCCAAGTACCAGAAAATTCATTGGTCTCCAAATTATTTGCCCCAGTGTGTCAAACATTTTTATTCTGGATTAATGACCAAGAGTTGTTACACTTTGACAGGTGTTAAAACAATTAAATTAATAAGCTTGTTTCATACCAGTGTTTCATTCACAACATGAAGATGGCACAAATTTGAAGTTTCAAGATCCATTTCAAAAAGCTGCTTGGAGTAATCAGCTCCTTAATACCCCAATAAATATCTTCTTACTTGATCTTTTCCTTAATATGCACAGAACCATATTTCTTTGTCAGATGGAAACTAAATGGAAGCCAAATTTCTTGCAGCCTAACAGTGCAAAACTACCAATATATTTCTGTGTAGCCAATGCACATGTTTTGGTCTAAAGAATCCAATCTCATAAAAATTTGCAAAGCAAATTAGAGATGAATGAAATATTTCTTCACTTGAACTGCTTTCCAGCTAATGTCTGTTGAGGGATTGTTTGTTTTTTTATTAAAAGTTTTTATTTACAGATGCGCTTCTGAACAGGACCTAAAACATTTTATCCCTTGAGGGGGCTGAGCAGCTACATTAAATATTCCACTGAGATATAGTAACTAAAGGCTTGATTAATTTGCTTACAGGTCTTTCTAGTGCCATGTGAGATGTTGCAGGATGCCATGGTTTCTATTCAGTGTTTCAGAATAGTATGGATACCCTGCAAATGCTGTACCGTATCTGGCAGACTTATCAAGTTATTTTGGAAAACCTGGAGCTTCTGATGAATCAGGAGGCACCTATTGTGCCTTCTGTTTGTGAAGTTTCTATGAAATGTTCTGTTGTGCATTCTGATTACGTCGTGCCTTGGGAAGTCAGTTCACCCTTAACACACTTAGAGTTCTCAACGTCTACCTGGGCTGTAAGGACCTGACTGAACCACACTGTAGGTGCCAAGCCTTCCTTTATTATCAGATATCTACCTGACTTTAGTAAAAACCATGGTTCATAATATGGGAGTCTGATTTTTACTGATATGCCATACGTTTGCCAGGGCACAAACACAGGCCTATCAAATATGACTGAGGATTTACAGGAGACAAATCCACCCAGGTTGCCAGCAGGCAACAACATGGGGTTGCCAAGATGGGAGTAAAAAATTCTTTATATATGAATGGTTTTTAACTTCTGGGCAGTTTGAATGAAAAGAAAATACCCACTATGCCATAAAGGAAAATGACAGACCTTCAGAACAATTTCAAACAAGGAAAAGTCTTAGCTAAGGAAAATTTTAATGCTCAAATTTTTTGGAATTTCTTGCAGCTTCTATAGAAGAAAGTCTTATCAACTGAAATCCTTCTGTACTTCTGTTGTTATACCAGAAGCCATTTGAAAATAGTTCAGTGGAGTTTGAGAATAGATATTGCAGCCCTTACTCAGTCTGATGCTAGGGAGTCACACTGTGCAAAGATATTCTCATTCAGTGGCTGAAGTACAATTTAAATATTCGTGTGACAAAACAGATACCGCTAATGAAGAAATAAGTTCTGTAATAGTTGTCTGATCACCTGTGTCATCACAGGTTTTGATTGCTAGTCATCACTTCCAAGAGTCTTAGAATCCTAAAAATCATTGAACCATTAATGTTGGGAAAATTCCCCCCCAAAAAAACCAAACCCAACTTTGCATTATTAAACTTCTTATCTTTGGCCTTATCCTGTCAATCCAGCCTGTCCAGATCCCTCTGTAGAGCCATCCTACCTCCAGAAGGATAACATTCCTGCCCAACTTTGGGTCATCTGCAAAGCTTTCTAAGGGTGCACTCAACCCTCTGGTCCAAATCATTGAGAAAGATTCTAAGCAGGACTGGCTTAATAATTAACAGCCACTCCCTGGACCCAGCCATCTAGCCAGTCCTGAACCCAGTGAAGAGTGCTCCTGTCCAAGCCGTGGGCTGCCAGCTTTGGAGAATGTTGTGGGACACAGTATCAAAGGCTTTACTGAAATCCAGTAGACAGTGTCCACAGCCTTTCCCTTATCCACTAAGCAAGTCTCCTGGTCGTAAAAGATCAGGTTGGTCAGGCAGGACCTGCCTTTCCTAGACCCACTCTGGCTAGGCCTGATTCCATGGTTTTACTGTGTGTGGTGTGTGATTGTTTTAAAGATAATCTGATACATAACCTTCCCAGTATCAAGATCAGGCTGAGAGGATCTGCAATTCCCTGGCTCATACTTTTGGCCCTGGGTGTCACACTGGCCAACCTTCAGCCATCTGTGATCTCCATGGTTAATCAGGACTGGTGATAAATGATGGAGAATGGCTTGATGAGTTCTTCCACCAGCTCCCTCAGTATGTTTAAGAACACAGACCAATTGGAATAGATGAAATTAATTTGGGAAGTCTAAACTTTTATAAGGGCTAGGTGAATCCAATGAGTGTTCTGTGTATGTGAGTCTGCATCTTGCCCTTTCTAGCACAGAGTGCTGAATTTGCAATACTTTGTATATCAGGAAATAAAAACACCTGGTAACAATTTAGCACCATTTTCTTTGGCTGGACTAAAGGGCTAGTCTTGTGATCTTTTATTGCTCTTGAATTCCCTCATTAACTCTTTCAAGCATACCTTTTTATTGCATTTTTTTAAATCCATGACAATATAAGATGTCTGATAGTATCACTGATTTATAAGAGCAGTCTTTATTGTAAAGGACCAGACACCTCAGCTTTCCCATGACACTATTTTAACTTGTAGTAATATTCCCAGTAAATTAGGCCCAAGCTGTGCAGTGTTCAGCACTGCATCTTAAGGCTACCAAGAGGTCACATACAATGAAGCTGTATACTTATCTTTGCTCCTGCATGCATTGCTGGGCTTGCAAATTCTTGATTTAAGAGGAAAATCTCTCCTACTATTGCTGTCCTGCTTAGCTGACCAGAAAGTCTAGTCATTGCAGTATCACTTAGCAGCATACTATTTCAAACTTAACCTTCCAAACTTAACACCTGCAGTATTCTCATAAAATTGAATGGATATTCACTTCATTTCATTCCCACAGTGCAATATTATAGCTCTGATCCAGAGTAACATGATGGGAGCTTTACACTGTGTGGGCAGTTCATTTGAATGGAGCTTGGGCCATCTTGGAAGCTCTGACATTGTTAAAATTTTGCATTAGAACATAGGCAGGCTCTGGTCATTTTTATTATATAGAGTATGAAGTAGTCCAATGCAATTTTTTTTTTCGCTTAGGTTTTAATTGCTTTATATAAATAAAGTCTCTAGGCTTACATTCTTAGTGTGATAATTCCATTTCCTAAATCAGTAAGGTACAAGGTTGGTGCTGCAAATGGTGGCAGAACAGGGTGAAGATTCTTACACTAGCAAAGACTAGGTATGTTCTTATGTTTACAACAAGGTCTTTAAAAGGGTCAAGAAATATTGATATGATGTGGTCACAAACTGTTGTGGGGAAATTTGTCTGTTGCATGTTTATACATGAGTAGTTAGAAACAAAGTTGCATTCTGTCTTTCAAACACACTTTTATGCACACTTTTTTACTGATGACTTGATGGTACATCAGTGTCGTATTTTCTGTTCTCTCATGTAATTCCTGAATAAATTAGGTACCATTTTATTCAACAATTTCACTTACTATCCTCTGTTTCCATTCATATTTCTACTTTTATTAAGTATCAATATCAGAAATGAAAACAAATTCCTTTGAAAATGTTGACATGGCTTCATCTGTTGCTCTATGCCTTAGACTTATGAATTTTACTCCAGGATTATACATAAAGATGCAGAGGGAGTAAACTAATTAAAACAATAGGTTGTTACTGTGAATTATTCTACTGACCTAAAAGCATTCTAAATTATAGAAGGTATGCTTATGTGTCTCTTCACTCAGATTCTTAAGCTGCAATAAACAAATGAAATGCATCGTTTTTATTATCTTGCTGTCAAATGCGAGCCTTCTCACTTCTACACATGTATTTGTACTTGTTCATAATTTTTTCTCATGGGTGACAAAAGAATGTGCTTTCCAATGAAAATACTGGCAACAATTTATCAACATATACTTACAATTAAATATTCAGCAAGAATTGAAAGCACATTAAGGCCATCCTACATTTGTTCACTCTCTGGGGAGCTCTTCAATTCCATGTTAGTTTGGTGTATGTCTCCATGGAAGTTTTCACTCCCACTTTTGAGTCAATCTTATAATTACTTCAGTATCATTTCAAGGCCTGTGAGCTCCTCATTAAAGAGATGGAGAGTTCTCCTACCAGTAATGATCCTCTGAGTGAGTTATATGCAACATCATTAATGGAAAAGAATGGCTTTATTTTACAGAAATAATTGGAAACATTGGCCACATGTGACAAAGTTGCATTTCATAATTATTTTGCCACATATGATGTATGTCCTTTGTTTCCTATTATGCTTGTAGAGGCACACTTTCCTATATTTTATGGAGGCTGTTTCAGAGAGCCCCTAATTTATATTTAACAAATGTTTTTTTCTGAGCCCAGTTCATTTTTGTCAATAGGTTGCCTATTTAATATTGCTTAACTCTCTGTAATGCTCACTTGATTTTAACAAGTGGAATTTATTCTGGATTGATAAAAAGGTAATCATTCACAGCTATAGTTCCTTTGACAGAACTCCAGAAAAATCACCCCTAATTGTAGAAGTCAGGTTTGTCCACTGTTTTTCTCCATTGTTCTGCCCAAAACACTGTGATTCCAAATTGTTGAGTTTTGTTTCCTCCTTCACCCACTAAGAAAATTAGTTCCTTTGTTTTAAAATGCAGATACTTGCACACAAACAAGCCTTGCTCTTTCTGGCATGAATGCCACCAAAATATTACATCCATGTTAAAAGGAGAGTGATTTTCTTTTCCTGTATGTACCTGAAATCAGGAATAGAATACATATATTCTCTTTTATGTTGCTTAAATTTAATTGTTCCTTTGTTTAATGGAGGAATAACCATATTTTAACAAAATTAGGACAGAGGATGAACAAATAGAGAGAGATGTTTACCAATATTCAAGCAATTTAACAAGTGGCACAACAAACCAAGATTTTCTGCTGAACTTCAGTACAAAGGATCCTTCAGGAAGAAAATAATCCTGTGATTCCAAAAACACAAAGGCAGCACAGCTGAAGGAACAGGGCAATCAGCTTGGTGCTTATGGTTTTTTGCAAATAGAACATATCCTTTTAAATAAACCTCTGCTTTGATAGATAATATTTTTTCTGGAAGTCCAAAAGGGTTATTCTACAAAAAATCTAAAATCTAAGGTGAAATATGCACTGCTGACATGATTCTGCTTCTAACAGCAAACATAAAAACCCACATAAAATACTAATGCAAGAAGTCAAGTCCCATGGTTTATTTCAGGTGGTGGAGACAAGCTTTTGTTAGTGCAGGCACACACAGAACACTCTCTAGGTTCACAAACACACATATTTACAAGTGTCCTGAGTTCTGGCAGACACCCTCTGTCTTCCTGGTAGCCCCAGCTGGATATCAAATCCTCTCACCTGCCCCACATGTCCCCAGACCTTCTTGCCACTCCAGCTTGATGCTCACAAGCAAACACCCAGTGCTTGCATTCTTGTCTTGCAGGCACCAAATACCTACAGGTCCCCCTAAATACCTGCATGGACCCTCCAGGCACCTGATACCCCAGCCTGGACCCAGGGATGGCTGATCAAGCCTGAAATTTCCTAGTGGACAACACACACTGACACAGACACAGACACACACCTACACCTGGACTGGGGAAGATGCAAACACTCAGCTCCCTCTCTGCCCCTTCAGAGGTGGCACCAGGCACACAGACTCTGTCTATGGTCCTGCTGCTGCCACCCATGCCAAGCCCCTCACTCACTCACTTCACTCATTCTGACCCCTCCCAGTACCTTGTTTTTGGGACACATGATCATATTTCCTCCCCAGTAGGTAGAGTTTGAAGACCCCACTCATTACAGTCACTGATACTGGGATCCCCCATTCTCACTCCAGCAGCTGACGCCACAGAGCAGGAGTACCTGCACCCCAGTGTGACTCCAGCTGCCACTCACACACACATATAGATCTCACACAGTTTCACAGAACATGTACCTCAGGAGAGAAAGTAACACTAAGCAGAGAGGTAGTTAGGAAAGAATTTAATAAAAATATAGGATAGACTGTTGCCATCAGACAAAGATCCACTTTTACATGCAACCAGCCCCTTTTATAACCCTTTCTGTCTCCTCTCTGTGTCTCTCCACCCTTTTGTCCTGCACATTTCCTCATCAGTTTCCATATTTCTCAGCCCCACTCCAAAATCCTGGATGCTCAGGCTTACATCCTTATCAGCAGGCAAATCCTGGTTTGCCTGCAGTTCTTGATAGTTTATCAATTAGTGACTGACAAGGTTTATTTATTGACTTTGTCTCCCTTATGTTTTTCAAGTTTGTGTGTTTTCTGTATAGATTCCTGCTTTTCCTTATCACATTATTTGATAAGATCCTTACACTCTGTTTGATAAGGTTCTTGATCAGATAACCCCAATGAAACAAACATTCCCACATTCCAACACTCATCAATTAAGTGTGACTGACCAGTTGTGCTGTTATAATTGCCTCCTTTATCTGTTGACCAGCTTTGAAAGCCTTCTCTTCTCCAAGCTGAACAGTCCCAGCTCTCTCAGCCATCATAGGAGAGATACCTTTGTCCCTTAATGATATTAGGGGCCCTTCAAAGAATTCTCTCTAGTATGTCTACATCTCTCTGGTACGGGGGAACAGAATCCCAGACCCAGCACTCCAGGTGTGTCCTCATCAGGGCTGAGAAAGGGCAAGAATCACGCCCTTGACCTGCTGCTAACACTCCTCCTGGTGCAGCCCAGGACACCCCTTGTGCTCAGTGTGGTCCATCAGGACCCTCAGGCTCCCTTTTTCAGAGCTGCTGAACAGCTGAACAACTCCCAACATATTCTGTCCTTAGCTGTTTACATCACAGCAAAATGAATACAATTAGTGTAAATGGTGAGAACATGATTGGATGAAAGGGTTTTGAAGAAAATAATACAGTGAATTCAGGAAAATTAAACTATTGTCTATGCAGAACTAAGGCAATGTACTAGATTTTAATCCAAATAAGGATTGATATAATCCAATGACAACTGATCATACTGAGAATCTGTTAGCATTGGAAATCAGATGTCTGAGAACTGGCTTTTGGAACTTTTTTTTTTTCTTAATCTTAGTAGCATGGACAAATTAAGTGAAAATAGCCTCTTTATGTAAAAAGCCTTTTGCAAAAAGAGAGTGACACATTTTTTACCAGAATGTGTGGGCATATTGTTTTAGGCTAGACAGACAAGCAGATTTACTGTTGCAAAAATGGGTTTCACAATTATTCTCTGGCATACAAAGACTATGCCAGCAATTTGGTTTGTGTAGGATTGTGATTTTCATGTTAGTTCTGGGAAAACTTACTTTCTTCATTGGTGAACGTATTTTCCAGCAATCACTTTCATGATCTGATTATGAGTATCCAGAGAAAGGTAAAAGGGTGAACAAATCTAGCTAGTTAAACTCCCATTAAAGATATACAGAGGAGGTTATGAGTTCTGGTAGTGGTTATATTAAGTGCATATGCTACAATGAGAGTTAAAAAATTTTTAAGGTTAAAATATATTTCTACTTAATTAAAAGGGTGATTTTATTTACCACTCACTATGCAACCACTTTGCAAAGAAATGAGCTGCAACAGCTGTGAGTAAAAGAGGAGCACATATAGCCCATATTCTCATTATGCACACCCTGAACTGCTTCAAACCTAGTTGAAAGATTTGCTTCTGCAGCTCTTTTTTTCCCTCCTTTCCTCCTTCTCCACATTCTGGTTTCCAAGAGAAGGTCATCCTGGTGATTGTGTTGGAAGTGAGACTGAATAGACTCCAACCCAGCTTCAAGCTGGTTTGCACTGGTACCAGGACTATGACTAAAGCCCTGACTTTTACCCCATCAGGTAAACCTGTACCCACCAGTGAGTTTGTTAGGACAATATCCATGCTGATATTGAGATACAGGAATCTTAGATTTTATCTGGTTCTGAAATGTGCTTCTCAAGGCATATCCATTTGTCTGCAGAGTGCTGAAGGGATAGTCTCTGTGAGACCCAGTTGGGGCTGCTCTGTGCTGAACACAAAGGTTTTCAGCAGACCCACTGCAGCATGTAGCTGAGCCCATCAGTCAAGTTGGTGGCATATTTGGGAAAAAATTTAATTAAGACAGGACAAAACACCACATAACCATATGAAGAGCAAGGAGAAAAAAAACACGCAAAGAAACCAGTCTGTCAGCACCAAGGTTGGAGGATGTGGAGCAGGCATTAATGCTGGTATTTCCCCACAGCCTGTGGAAGACACTATAGCAGAGCAGAGGTTCCCCTCCAGTCTGCAAAGAGCACCAGGCTGGAGCAAATATCCACACTACAGCAGTGGAGGACCACTGGAGGAGGTGAATGTTCTTTGAAGGAACAGAAGCCTCTGGAGAATCCCAAAGTGGAGCAGGTTTATCTTGAAGGACAGCAACCTATGGAGATGGCCTATGGAGAGGACCCACGAGCAGGAGACAAACATGAGGAGAAATGAGTGTCAAAAAGGGGCTGTTATGGACAGACCATTACCCCCCACTTCCTCACACACACTGCTGTGGAGCGGGGCAGGGAGGAGATAGGAGACATGAATGAAACAATGAAGTTAAGCCTGGGTAGAAAGGGTGAGGGAAAGGTATTACTTTAATCTTTATTTTCTTCTGATTATCTAATTATATTTTAATTTGCAATAAATTAGATTATTATTCCCCAGTTCAAGTCTGTTTTGCATATTGCATTCATTTGTTAATCATTTCCTGTCACTATCTTGACCCACAAGCTTTTTCATCCTATTTTCCCCCAAATCTTGTTGATGAGAGAGCATGAGAGAGCAGCTGTGTGGGCATATGAAGCCAGCCAAAGTCAATCCACCACAGAAAACTTCTACCAATACCATTTTGAAAGTATTTCTTTATTACTTTTTTACTTCAGTACTGCTTTTAAATAAATATTTCTTTAGTATGGTCTGGTGAAAGGCGACCCTGCCCATGGAATTGGCATTGGAACCAGTTGATCTTTAATATCCCTTCCAGCCCAAGCCATTCTATGATTCTAACATGACACTGTAAGCAAAAGTCTTCTCTTGTCCCAGATATGGCCTCCTTGACCAGACAGACATTCTGTTTCTTTTTTTCCTCAGCAGTTTGTAAGTACCATCTACTTTTATTTTCTTCTAGGAGCCTTAGTTAGTCCTGGTTTAATTATTTTCTTTCCTTCCATGTCACACCAATAATTCTCCCTTTCTTCCCTCAGGACTTCTGAATCCCAGCCCTTATCTTCTTTAGACTGTACAACAAATCTCTGTCTGTTGAGTCTTGCTCTTTTCTATGCTGCAGTTATTCCAAACATCTCTTAGCAGTGCTGAGCTGGTCTCTGCACAGGTTTCCCATTTAGCTACTCCCAGTCTCCTGCTCCCAGTTTTTCTCAGTTCATATCTAATCTGTTTGTGTACTTCCCTAACTTGAAGTGTCAATTTTTGAGGTCTCCCCACACTTCTGTTGATTCAGTGCAATCATGGTTGTAACCCTTGTGCTTTTGGGGTTTAAGTTCTCCAGTGCCTTCTTCCTCCATATGACAACTGCAGTCTCAGAAGAGTTATCCAAAATCACTGAACTTTGCAGAACTGCCATTTTTGGGAGAGCCTTGTTTAATCCTTGGTGAGTAGAATTTAGCAGGATTTGAACTGCTTAAATGAACTGTAAAACAAGGCTGCACAGACTGCAATTGTGCAAATGCTCCTAACATGTCACCATGTAGCTAGATATTCAAGCTGATATAGATATAAATAGATATAAACAGATATAAATAGGCAAATAGATATAAACATTCCCCTCCTTGCCAGAATTATACAGGGTAAAGCACAAAATCATGATTAGTAATTCCAGACCAAATATTTAAAGTCTGACAAAACTGTAAACAACTGCAAACAGAGTTGTACAATGCAATCAGCAAAGAAACCAAATAGTAGGTGGATTTACCAGCCCTGCTTGTATGAGAACAATTTAAGGGCCAAATTGCCAGCTGGTAGAAATAAAAAAACAGCAATGAGAGACTAACAGTATCTCTGATTTATAGCAGGTGTAGATTTAGCTTGTAAATCTATTCTATGTTTATATCCTATGTGAGAACTCATCCTTTATTGTTGCATTTTAAGTGTATCCACTCCCAAAAATGGCCTATGATCTTTGCTGTTCCTTCCAAAATCTTTGTGCTCAACAGAGATAAGATGAAGATGTGCATGTAAAATAAAAGATTAATTGGTTGAGGCACAGTCCCTGTTAGAATACTAACACATTCATTATTACTCACATTTCAAAGACATTTCTCAAAAATTGTAGATGAATGTCATAAAACTGGAGAGGAAAAAAAGCATTTAGATTAGAGGTCAAAACCAGAACTTGATGTTTAATATCACATAAAGACCTATGTACCTGAGAATTTTCTTCCTGGAAACTGGTTTATCTTTGCCTTTCTTTTGTTTTGTCCTGTTAAACACTGATTGTTTCCCTGTGAAATCCCCTGCTCATTGACTTTACCTTTCATATTGTGAGCAGACAATTTGAAAGGTATATCAATTCTGATCCTGATAATCCCATATTTTAAGCCTTTTGTTAGCAAATTTTCTTTTATTTTTATTTTTATTTTTGTTGGCTACTGAGAACTCTATTCTCTTGTGTTAAATATTAAATTGCACCAAAAATTTCATGATCATTGTTCAGAATTGAATTTCTAGAGGACACTTAACCTGAATTTGTACATAGAGAAGATGAAATTATCCATTCTTGTCTCACAGAATATGGGCATATTTGTATTGAAAAAATATTTTTACTCCTTCATTTTTGAAAACTTGAAGTGCTAAACACTTTTTTTCACAAGTTCTTTGTTCTTCTAACAGCAACAAACCAATGTGTTTGAGCTTCTTTCTTTCAAGTGCAGCCAAGGCTATCACACTCCCCATATTCCCCTGGCATAGTCAGGCTCCTGGAGTGCTGGAAAATAAGGCCAGACAAAGTCTCACTCCGGTTCAAGAAAAATTAAGCATGAGAATTATGGAAAGGGGAGTATAAAATTATTTATAAGATTTACAAGAGCTTTACTGACTCAAATAACCAAGATTTTTCCCACTTGCAGTCCTTTTCTCATATTATTCATGGCCTCTCATACACATACATGCTTACCAGGACCAGCGTGCCATGAACCCAGTGTCTGGACAGGATTGTTTGTACAGAGAGGTGCCAAAGGACACTGACTATCAGAGCCGTCACCGCATCTCTGGGGTCTTTCTGAAGAACAAGAGCAAACCAATTTCGGCCTTGATGAGGTGGTCTTCAAAAGGTTGCAAATATCAGCCTTTAAAAATCTTGATAAATTTTGCAGCTTTTTTTTCTTTGGAATATGTTTGATGAATATGTCACAGTCTCTTTTCTCTGGGGAGCTAACAGGAAAAGAATTGGTGTGTGTGATATGTTGCGGTTTTGTTGCCATGCTCCTGCTGTATGGACGCAAAACTTCCACTGATCAGTCATCCATGTCTTATCAGAATGCAGGCCTTTTGGTCTTCAGGTGAGCAACACATTCCTCAATTTTACTGCTGGAAGATCATCCTGGAAGCAATGACCTGGGGATAGCATTTTCTGTGACAAATGGAAGCCATTTCTTTTAACCCTTTTCTGCTGCTCTAGTGTTTAAACACACAGGAATTTCTGTTCATATTTCATTCCTACCAATCTTAGTATTCCCTTTAAAAATTTCCGCAAGAGAAGAACATAGTTTTTCTTCTACAGTTAAAAGACCCATTAGGTGATAAGACAAAAATCTATAAATCTAGTGGTGTATGTAGCATTCCCTGATATATTACTCTGGATGTCTCATAACTTGACATCCCTTAGTGCCCTTCTTTGTAATATTGTCAGGAATGGACTTGCCAATATGGAGCCCATCTTTCTTTTTTGTCTGTCATCCTAACTGTCAGCATATTCCAATCAATGCTTTTACCTATTGGAAGCCCTCAAACTCATCTGATTCTTTCTATAGATTGTTTCAATTGTCAGATTGGCACTGGAGTAGCAGTTGTTTACCTGCCACTACTACTGCTCTTCATATGAATTATAAAAACGGAAATAAAAGGCCATGAGTTGATGTCTTAGGTGCAATTTTGTTTTAAAATATGTATAATAATAATTTTCAAAGAAGCATCTAGTTTTAATACTAGCTGCTCTGTCTTTCCTCTTTTGTTAATTCCAATCATCCATATGCTTTCTGTGAACTTTTATGCAAATAATATTATTTTATGATATAAAATTAAAGCTTTTCTTGCAAGTGTATCTGCATCAACATCCTAAACAGAAGATCATCTAATCAGAAAATAAATATCCATATCTATCACATATCTATTGCCTAACCGTAAGGCAATTTTAACTCCTTTTTTTGTACTTTTGCTGGTGTTAAGACATTTCATGATAAGTGTCTACAGACTTTTGAGACAGATTGCTTCTGATAATTTGTGAGCACAATTACATTTACTTTACTGACTGAAGTAAGTTTGGGGTATTCAAAACTTTTCCTCACAGTATTTGTTTTTTTTGGGTGGTTTTTTTTGGTTTTTTGTTTGTTTGTTTGTTTGTTTTTTGTTTGGCTGCTTGTACCCCAATATGAAAATTTATGCAATCTAAGTCAAAATTACATGAAATGGAATTGTTTTTCCAAACATTTTTAAGTAAAAATTGAAATTTTATAATAGAAGACTCTGTTGCCATGGAAAGTATGTAATGTAAAAGACAACTGCATCAGGAAGCTTCTAGGGATTAATTTATCCTTGGTGAGATTTTATTCCATCCTTTTCCCAGAACAGTTTCCACTGATAACTGATACATTGTGAGGTAACATATGCAGGCATTGATTCCCCATGAGCTCCACCTATTGCTTAGAAAGAAAAATCCTTTCCTCATCTTTAAACTGCTGCCTGGACTATTTTCCTGATCCATCATTGCCCCTCCGATGTGTAAACCACACCTGCAAAGGTGAAAGCAGGGTGATTATGTTTCTTTCACAGCTCTCACAAAATAACATAACTTGAATTTTAAAATCCAAAGATAAATGCAATGCCTTAATGGAAAACAGCCTGTCCTCCTTGAGAAAGACAACCTGGTTTTAAACATTATGATTTATGCTTGTAGGTATTATGCAGAAGGTCAAAGGTCAAAATGCAGACAAATATAGTGTTCATTGGCTCTAGAACATGAAGACATTATGAATATAACATCTGATGTTCCACTTACCACAAAGTACATTTTCCGCAGCTCCTGCACAAAAACTTTTGTTT
This sequence comes from Bombycilla garrulus, assembly GCA_013400315.1. Lineage (NCBI taxonomy): Eukaryota > Metazoa > Chordata > Aves > Passeriformes > Bombycillidae > Bombycilla > Bombycilla garrulus. The sequence goes on along the minus strand of VXBU01031731.1, from coordinate 719,886 downwards.
TAGAGATCATCAATTTTTGTTAATTCTTGGTGAACTTATCCTTCTATTTGATGCTTTTTCTGAAAAATATGTCCTACTAACTTCTTGGGTCTTTAGTGTTCTCCTATAGGCTAAAACTTACTAACCTTATATATGCTTTTAACAGTCTTGATTTTTTTTTGTCAGTTTATCTCCATTGCTACCAGAGGTCTGAATGTCAGACCAAAATATGTTTCATACAACAGAACTGAGATCATTTAAATAGTGTACAATGGCTTCTATTTTCTGATACTGAGTATTTCCCTATTAAAATTCCAAGTTTACTACTACTAAACTTCCAAGTTTACAACTGGAAGCTCAAATTAAACAATTTTCCAAACGTACTTTCACTACTTCTCAAAACTAAAATACGTTATATACCCTAAATGACTTTACAAGAGATGTGCTTTCTTCTTGCAAGTTTTGTCTTATTTTTATAAATATGAATGTTGTCAGTACCAGTTTAGTCTCTCTCTTTGTACACAACTAGGAGCACACCAGGTATCTGTTGTACAAACCATTTCAGGACAGGACCCTGGGCACTGGTAACTATACCCTGAAATTTAGATAAAAGGTGGTTCTAACATTTGAAGAAACAAAGGGAGGAAATGCATATGCCCCATCATTTATGCAACATACAGAGCAGAAATACAAGAAATGTAATTTATCACACAAATATTTCCTAGTAGCACCATACAGAGCTACATGCTTCCCTGCAATTGTATTTTATCCTACTTATTGTTGTAACTGTTATTGATTTTTTTTTTAAATTTTACATATATATGTCTTTATTTGCAGGACTCTTAACTAATTAAATAATGCATGTTTCTCTAACTCACTTGTAAGAGCACATGATATAGCAAAACCCAGGATCAGATACATGTGGAAGTCCACTAGCAACAGTCCTCACATGATGGTGATTTATTATGGAAAATTATTTTTGAAATTGACCAGCCAACTAGATTTTCAAGTATTTAATTTTTACTTTATTGACTTTGTATTGTAGGTTTCATATTAAATATCTTCTACAAGTGCAAATATATTATCAGTTATATTTACCAATCACAATGATTTCCCAATCATTGTCTCACATATCCTGTGTCCTTTGCAATGTATTTTTCCTTTTCAGACTTCCACTACAATCATTACACTTCTGTATAAACTTCAGGAATACAATTGAGTTGTTTGAATTGAGATTTTATGACTATGTGAAGCTTGATCACTTTGAATTTCTGAATTCCAAGTTCATTCATCTGCAGGGCTAAATCTCTGTCAACACAGACTAATAGAGCTCTGATTTTAACTGATATGTCAGAATGGTGAGTGAGGCTTTTCAATGTTTTTTACGGAATGCCACTCAAAGAGGGGATGAAGGATCTTTTTTAGTCAATCGGTCTTCCTTCTTACAGAATTTAATTGAGTTAGATCTTAGGAGATGTTGAAAGGACTCGGAATCTAGACAGTTTCTGTAGATGCTATAAAGTATATGTTGACACTGAAGAACTGCACTGAGATATCCAAAGTTTTGTGCTGAAAGCAGTATTGTCATGGTAGCATAGATTTTCACTTGAGTTAAATTCCTAATAAAAAGAGATTCTTTACTCTCTTCTGCACTGTGAAATACAGACACACTCTTAATCCTTTTTTTACCTCTTTTTCATTGTTTGAAGAAGGAAATTCTCTTAGTGTGTTGTCAAGCCGAGAAAGGATAGAGTCCACTTTATTTTTTACAAGCTAGCACAATAGGCTCAACCTAACTTAAATAATAATTTAACTTAAATAATTTTACTTGGTCATTTATTTAGCATTTTCAACACATTCATTTCCAAATGATAATGTTCTACAAAATAAGCTGCTCAGAGGATGAGACAAATGTAAGGAAAAGATTCAAAAATATACACATACAATAAGACATGACTTCTTTATTGTTCTTTAAATTTGTAAATAAAATATTATTCTTCAAAGACTAAATACAAAAACTAATTCTGTATTTCCGGAAAGCATTGTTTGCTATCAAGTCTTGTGCACCAGAGAGACTTCCCTTTTCTAAATGCTCTACTACCTAAACCACTTAGTATATTGCTGTATGAATTTTGAACAACAATTCTAACTCTTCCTCTGATTAAAATCTACTCTGCTTGAGATCCTTGAAACAGTAGAACTGTTGGCACTCTTTAGAACTTCATAATGTAATTTACATATATTAAATAAAAAAATAATTAGTTCAACCAAGCTCTCAGTTGTACCAGAAAAAAACATTTGGAGAGTGTATTTTAAGAAGATGAAGACAAGGAAAGAATTGGTCATGGTATTAATCTGCTCACTCCTAGAAGACTCTTTGAAAACTTAGTTATAATTAACAGCACAGATTGGAATGAGAAGTGCTGCCAGTATGGAAACAAAACTTTTTCCTAAAAAGCAAAATTTTAAATTTTCTTTAACATTTGAAAAATTTCTCCAGTTGTATTCATAAATGATTGCAAAGCATCAAAGATATGGAAAAATTCACATGCTTGTCAAATTGCAGTGTCCTTACTAGAAAAGGTCCCTGTTTATAAAGTCAATTCCCTCTCTTTAAAACTTTTAGAGCTACCAAAACCTTTCACTGAATGAGCAATAGTTCTCCATATTTTTCTGAGAATTTGTTCCTTGCTTAATCAAGCACTTAGCCATAGTTCCAGAAACTTCAGAGACAGCATTAAGAGATTGTTCTGAAAATATTGTAGTTACTCTACAAACGATCAGAAAATTTAAAAAATGTAAAATGTCATAGAATATACCAAGTATACTACTGCNTGAAGTAGGAGTAGCTTGACAGTTACAATTAAACAAAACCAACACAAACACCCACAAAAACCAAAACGACAACCCCTAAACAAATAAACAAAAAGCCAAAAAAACCCCTAAACCAAACAAACCAACCTGAGGGTATTTTTATGTCTGTCTTTGTGACTTCACCTTGGGGCAAGTTTGGCAATAATGTGATTTTCATGCTTCTAGTACTGTGCTAGCTGGAGCCCAGTTACGTGAACTGAAATCAATTTTAGAAAGCCAAAATTGGGCAAAACATTAATTTAATTTCATGCTGTTTTAACGTGTGCCTTGCAGAAGTGATGAAGTCAGGAAAAAAGATAGCCTGAAATCCATGAGAGAGGCCCCTTAAACTACGTTTGTTTGTGTACTTTGGCTTTATGAGAGTAAGTTTTAAAACAAGATTTACGGAACAAAAGCAACCTGAGCTGCAGTTAAACAAGATACATGAGGCTGCAGATGATGTTTTCTTGTGCAAGGCATTTAATTCTCACATAGTGGGTGTTGTTGATGGATATGTCATAGATCAGCACTTTTTGCATATTTGAGTGACCAGAGAAGTTTAGAAGTATTGAAACTGGAACCTTCCTGTGTTTCTCATGCCAAATCTAGTGTTATATTTAGAGATGGCATCATGCGCAAGAAAAAAATTGCAAAAGGTTCTGGAATTAATGGTCTTGCCTGTTAACCCCCTGCAATGTTATAGCTATCTGGAATAAATATAAGAGACTTCTCAGAATAAACACTGATCATTTACTTCATATCAGATTTCTGCTTGTGAGGGCTGACCACAAGCCAAACAACATACAAGCAGTGGATTCTGGCACTCAGAAGCAGGAAGTAAAACTGACGTTAGGATTGACATGTCATGCTGAAAGAATTAGAAAAGGTTATTTTTGAGAAGCACAAAGAAAAGTATTTCTATATAGTGACATGTAAGATTTTCAACATAAATTTTATGGGTACACTGGTTTATACTTTATTGCTGAACAGAAATGCTGAAAACCTCCAATCCTCCAGTGTTACCTTTGGGCAGAGATTAGAAACAGCCCTGTGGATTTAGACAATCACCTTCAGTGCCTGCTAAAATATAGGGAATTCACAGATTTCAGATTTATGGGAGTGTATGAACTCACCTCTTCAGCATCTGGTGGAATCAAGTTCCGAGTGTAGTTAAGGCACAGATTCTTTGACATAACAATAATTTTTCATAGAACTGGGGAAGAGGACACTAAGCACTAAGGTAACTACCAAACACGCTCTTGAATGCACTGAGTCTGCACTACACAATTCATGCATTACAAAAACTGTCCCACCAAGAAGTGGGACTTCCTTTAAGTTTGGATGAATCATTTGAAAGGAAAAAAATCTCTTCCCTTGATCTTCCAAAACTTTTGTGCTCCTTAATACCTTATAATGCCTTCAATGCTCAGCTGAATGTTCCAAGGTCCCTGTGGGTAGATAATCTGTGTCTACTTTGCCATTTCAAAATGTTCTACTTTCTCAAAGGAAAGCATAAATACACTGAAGATTACATTTCTCAAATAAAACATGCATCTCTTACACGTGATAAACATCATAATTAAGGTTCTTATGTACCTTGAGAGGAAAAAAATGGTATCCTTTAACATATAAAATCCAGTACCAGAAGGTTTAGAATTTGTTTCAAGACTTTACATCCCCCTAATGTTTATATGGCACATTGCAGTTCTGAGGAGTCTGGTGGTAAGGGAACAGGATATAGGCAGCAGCACAGCACTGCTTTTTTTACGACAAGTAATAGTGTTGGAATGTGAGAAGTGGGGTCATCATTGCACAGGGTCACCTTAGGCCCTACGTATACCTACAGAGTTCTCCTATTTTATAGAGATGAAAGCTGAAGGAACTTCAATAAATCAATTGCTTTTTCAAGACAGAGATCAGAATGAAAGAATTCCTATAACTTGGACATGTGCTAGGTCATATATTCTCCCCTAAAGTGCAGTAGTTGTTGATAAGTTGCTATCAATGTCTGTGACTTAGTTTGTACAAACCAGTTTCTAGCCATGAAGTTTTATAGAATTTTGAAGTTCAGACTCATCTGGGCTATAGTTTCCCACCTGTCTTTTTTTTATACATCCTTTTAATAGCTTTGAAATTCAGTTATTGCATCTCGCAGTGTCCTTGCACCCTAAACACTGAAAAAGTGGAAAGGTACAAGGGGAATTTTTTTTTTAAGTATTTATTGCTCCTTCATTCATTCTGAATTGTGATTTAACCATCTGTAATTAGTTTTGCAAGAAAAGAATATGTTGACAAAAGGAATACATAGAGATTACATAATTTTAAATATATTATCTGTCAGGTGGGGAGGTATCTGAGAGCTAATATTTTCATGAGTTATGTGTCTTGGCTGTCTTGACTGTCTAAGTGATCTTTTCCATACTGGTAAACAACATTGCCCACTATGAATATATAAAATACCATGAAACCAATCTGCTTCCATAGTAATGTGCTTCTTATGGACAAAATCAGTCTAGAGCAGAGGTCTCACTTTATAAACAGTACTACAACCTCATAAGTTACATATAATACATTTCTCCCATAAAAAAAAAAACTGGTTTTGCTTCTCTGCAGTCTGTTTTGCTTCTCTGCAGTCTATACATCATAAGACAAAGCCAAAGGTTCATACACACCCATAAAAATATATTAAAAGAACAATGTATTTATTATCAAAACATATATGGACACAAATACATACACACATATCTGTGTTTCCTGTATACATATTCACTATCTCTTTATTGTCTTTATAAGACAATAAATCCAAGAATTCAAGATTTTAGGCACCCACTATCCTATTAGAAAATAACACACTGTGCAAGACAGAACCTAAATTTCACCTGTGGCTAAAAGAAAGCTTCAGGTTCTCTAGATTTAAAGTGACCTTAGAGCTGGTCTCAGCTTTTTCTTTCTCTTTCTGCATCTCCTTTCTTCTGCGTTTTCACTATAAATCCAGAACATAGGAATAAAATGTGATTAATATGTTTCCAGAAAGAGAGGACATAGCAGGATGAAAACAGCCACAAGCTTTGTTTTTTTCCGCAGTCAATGGCCCACCTTCCTTGGTGACAGGAGGAACTATCTGTTCAGTGTATATGACTGCACTGTGCATAAGAGCTGTGTGGGTTTTTGACTCTTCCTGACATCTCATGTGTTTGTTGTTTTTTTTTTTTTTTTTTTTTCACAAAACACGCTGCAGGCATCTTGCCTGCAACCTTAATCTCCTCCTCTCCCCTTCTAATGCAGATTTCTTACACCTGTGAATTTTCTCATAAGATTATTTATTGTGCATAAAATTTCTCTTTTCTCCTAATGTAAATTACACTGCCAACTATCTAAATGCCAGATATCTTCCAAAACTCAGTCTTTTGGAGGCAGTGAGCAGTCTGGTCTGAATGCCTAAGTGATTTCCAAAGCATAAATGAGTTTTGCTAAAGTGTCCTCAGGAAACTGTCTATTTCTATTATTTGAATTATTTAATTAATTCTGACTTTTGCAAATAAATTCAGTATCTATTAATGCATTTTTAGAAGATCAACAGGCTGCCATTTTTAATCTTTTATGTCTTCTAAATTACACTGCAAATTTTGCTAAACATTACAGCTAGCAGCAATAGTTGGAATATTATTAATACAAAGCAGAAGACAACTGCTCTTACAAAAATATTCCTTCTGGATATATATATGCACTGTATCTCAGCTTGAGGTCCATCTATAGAGGCAGATAAATAAAAAGTACCAAAAGGTATGCAAATGAAACTAACTGATTAAGAACTCAGTGCTGAACTAATACTATTATAAATTTACATATCTATCACACTTGAAAGAAAACAGCATATATGTGATTACAAAAGACAGGACAGACATTGCAAGTGAACTATGCAGTATTGCTGACATTACTAGTCCAGCTGCTCCAAGTAGAGCAGAGAGGTCTTAGTAAGGCTCTGAAATAAAAATTATTATTCTTCTTTGGAGTAAATAACTGTTTCTCAAATGAATTCTTTTAACGTGAAAGATGGCAAAAAAAAGGAAGATGTACAACACCTAAAGCTTCTATAGCCTGCAGCATTCAAATATTCAGAATCCTTTCAAGTCAAATTATGATGACCCACTCCTCAGCTGGTGAGAGCTCCCTCTCATGCCATTTGACACCAGTTCATCTGTCATTTCTGGGCACTTCAAATCTTCAAATACTTCTTGGTCATGTGCTCTGGTCTGTGTTAGGAGACAGTGACTGGCTGGAAGTCTGCAAACAGTGCTTTGCAGTCTTTTGTTGATGGCAAGACTGTTGAGCTGATAGATGACAGGTTATCAAGTGCTCTTCAGTGTCTTCTGATGAATACTCCCTCAGCACCTTAGACAATTTTTCCAATTAATACTTATGTTCCTTTTTAAAAAGTCATCTTCTACTTACTTTATACTTTAGTAATTTCACTGGTTTTATTTGTCCTGTAATACATATTAAAGTGGATAGTTAAAAAGATGAGTCAAAATACTCTATGAGAATTATTTATAGTGCTGTGTCCATGCTCCTGGCCTCAGTTTCCTATTGAGAATGGTGAACATTGCTATGTTCTAGTCACAGTGATTATATGTCTACACAAATAACAGGATACACTTCATATGAGGCTTCTAAACTTAAACTGAGAAGCAATACAAACTAATAATATTTTGGAAGGAGAATATAAATAAATACCATGGTAGTAGACATTCTGGCATTTTAAAATTGTCCTGCCATTGAATAATAAGTAATACCATAATACCGTATTAAGTTTTAACATTAAAAAATGCATTCAGGGATAAATATTTTACTGTATCAAGCAAAACAGAACATGTGCCTGATAAGAAGCCCTTGGACGCACCAAGTTATTGCTTCAAGGACCAGGACTAAACACCAGATCCAATCCATGTAAAGTTGTGAGGTAAGATCTGTGCTATAAGAGAGTTTCTTTTACTGTTTTTCAGAGGTCTTCTCTGATAATGCCTCCAGGCATCACATTGTTTTACTCTAAAATAAACTGATGCCCACAGATAGCAAAGCTAATGTGCAGAACCTATGAAGTTTTCTTTTTTTTTTTTTAATAACAAGTTTATTCACAGCTCCCATACTGGTAGATAACATTTGATGGTTCATTGCATAAGGATTTTCAATATCTAAGAAACATTTTGAATGATAGATTAAGCATTCTGTTTAATAGCCTAATAATAGTACAGCTCCCTGCAATAATCAGCATGAATGTCTACTTTTCAGCTTCAGGGCAATGATGGCAATAATTCAATGACAGGTATAGTTTAGTCTCACTGGAGCTAGCAACTATTAGGAAAACAGGGCCTATTTATCTTTATTGCTTCAACTTGAGCCATTCAAACTTGATATATGATTCTGTCATGTGTCACCTACCAATGCCACCAAATACTTCAGTTGAGGAGATAGTCTTGTTCCACATTCTGATGTATATTGTATTTCTTTTGGTTATGGATCAGTAACCCAACAAGTTCTGACAGCAGGACAAAGTTTGTTGCAATGACTGAAGAAATGTATTCATGCTTCCATTTCCCTTTAAAAAATGAAATATTTTCAAGTGATTGTCCACATACTCTCTTTGCATTTACTATACCTGAATGGCTACGAGTTACTTTCTGTAATATTTTTTGTCTACTTCTTTGTTGCTTCTTTCCTACTTCAGGCCAAGGCGTTTTATAATCCTGATTATGGATTTCCTTTCTGCACCTATTTAAACTCAGGCTAATCTTTCTGAATGACTAGATTTCTGTCTCTTACGCTTTTCATACTGACATTCATATTGTCCCACTCAGTTGAAAACAGTTTGAAAATATCTCAGTATGATGACTGAACTTTTTCAAATGCACTTTATTGATGATTCAAAGTAATCTTTACAGTTTTTGTACTAATCCCCAATTTCTCTAGTTCAATCGATTCCCTTTGAATACTTCACATGAAGTCCAGAGAACTTGTCTGCTCTGTTCTTTTGCAGAAAGAGACATTTTATCAAAAAGAGCCATAAAGCTGATTTGCTATGACATCCTTTGGGTGTGTCGCACATATTTCCATTTTATGTGTATTGCCATTTTTCTGATTAGATTAATTGAAAAGACCTGATATTAGAACTGATTTTTATGTAGAAGTTTCTTTATTTGTATCATAGAAAAGACTATCTGGTCCCTCATACTTTTCTATGTTGATATTATTATTTTGATATTAAAATCTCCTTCCATAAACTTACTTTGCAAATCCATAAGTTGGGAATGCCAATTTTCAGGCAACTGAAAACATTTTTTTTCTATTATGCTGGGGAGCATGGTTAGATACCATATAGCCACTCCGAATTGCCTTTAAAATAAGATATAACTGAAACAGGTGATATTTGTACTTCTTGAGAATGGACAAATATATTTCAAGCCAATTAATGGTTTCATTCAGAATAACTGTGCTGGTTTTGGCTGTGCGAGAGTTAATTTCCTTCACAGTAGCTGGATGTAGATGTGCTAGATGTAGATGAAAAGAGGTAGGGACCCACCTGCCATTTTGGTTTTAGAACGCCAGAGTCCAAAGCAACTCTCTGTGTAAATCAGAGAAATTCTGAGTTTATTTGTTGAAATTTACACCAGATATCTGTAGTTAAGAGCATATATCCCAGTTTTCATGGCACTTGTCCATTTGTAGCACTATCGTCCCCTATTTAAAATACCCACGTTTTCATAACACTGAATCTAAAAAAATAATAATTCTTACTCTCTGCAGTACAAAATGCTTGTATTAGATATTTTCAAGACAAGAGCATCAAAAATATACCATAGGAAAGAGTAATTTCCTTATTTCTCCTTATGGGAAATATGAGAGATATAACTTGGCTTTTAGCTCAGCTCTTCCCCAGTGCTACAGGCAAATTCATTGCATTCACAGAACTTTCCCTGCAGCCTTGGTAGATCCACCTCTGGAGTGTTGCCATGTTCTAAGATCACCTCATGTCTTAAAAGGAGCTCCACCTTGAATATTGCTACTGAAATTATAATAACAGCAATCACCATAATTTCTAATTTTCAGTCAAAATCTGAAAAACATTTGATTTTTTCTGCATTGCCTTTACCTATATGGTCCAGTTTCCATTCCCTCATTGCTTTCTATAAAATTCTTGTTTTTTATTTGTCTGTCTATTATTAAGTTCCAGGTTTAAAAAAAAAAAAAAAAGACAGTATTTTATTGGCTCACTCAGATATCAGTGACCCTTCACTGTTTTTGTTCAACATTAGGAAAAAACTACTGCATTATTGCCCTATAACAATCTACCTTCAGTGAGATAACTTTTGTTTTTACGGTGCTTTTTAAACCACCAATATCTGATGCTACACTTTATCAGATGTTTTTTTATATATTTAAGTATTGCCTGTTTTTTCAATGATGTTTTCCTTACTTATTGCAAAATCAGAATTTCAATGTTATAATACTGATTTCACTATTTACTACCTCCTAAATATTTTGACTTTAATGATCCCTCTGATGTATTTGCCTATTTGATTCTATGAAGTGTTCTAAAGACTTTGCCCCTCAACTACGCAGTCTGTACTTTTCCTCTATCCTCAGGCACTTTCTCAACTAATTACATCATATAAGCCAGAGTACAGTCCCTCCGGATCTCTCAAAATGCAAAAGACTATCACAGTCAGCATTAAAATTTCTGTAATTTAAATTTTCAGTTCATGTATAATTCCTTGTGGTTCATTTTGAATCCTCAAACATTAAGTCAATTAAGAATATTTGGACTTTGGATGGTTATTGTAAATTAATGCTTGACTTTTGACTCACCATTCAAAATTGAAACAAATTTTCCTTTTCATTTTATTTGTTATTATGTTACCTTTTTATATCTTTTTATAAGAATATATTAAGCACATCCCTCCAAATTCACTAGAAAACTATCGTGAAACTACAAAATAAATACAGTCTATGACATATGCTCTGCAGTGTGGGTTATTGTTTTAACTGTAATTGAATTTTTATTATAATCTGATATCTATGAAAGATATATTATTGTCTCAAAATGGTTAATGTTTACAAATATAAATAAATCATAATCTATTATAGAATGAATGTCCTCTTATTTTTCCACCAATTCCTCACTCATTCACAGTATAAAATAAAAAAAGAGTTGTGCCATTTTTTGGGTCTTTCACAGCCTTGTAGGTCACTCCTTTAAAAACTCATACGTGAACACACAACTCGAAACAAAGCTGTGCATTCAGGGCTATGCATCCTATACCCCACACAGGTGGATGTTCTCCATTTCTTTCATTATTTTTTAGCTGAGTGTACAGGAAACTTAAAACAAATTGATGCCTGTGCAGGAAAGGGAAGAAATGACAAAGCAAGACCCCAGGGACCAAAGGCAGAGTGCTCATGAGTCTGTGCTCAGTGTTTCCAGCTCCTGAGCCTCCACTACTGTGCAGTAGTACACTGTGTGGTACAGATAAAGCAGTTCCTACGGAACTGCTCTGGGTGGACTATATAAATATTCCCAGCAAGGCAATACTCTGATGGTTCATTTTAGGTAAACTTATTTTTCAAGCAATCCTTATGTAGTCTCTCAAAAACAATTTTGCAGAGGGTATTTAGAAGCACACATTAAGGTTCCCAAATATATCCCTCAAAACATCTTCCTGATAAATGCTCTTAATTTTGTTTGGAAGAATAGCATTCTAGGCATGTTTTCCACTAGCTGCCTCAAAATCAGCCTGATTTTCTATAAGGTAAGACAATCTGTTAATGAAAACTTGCTTTTCAATATTTAATGTTTTCAGCTCTTCAATCACATCACCAATGACATAACTAAAAATCCCAGCATTTTAACACATTTAACAGATTTATGCCATTTATTTAATGTCAATCTTTGGTAGGTAGCAGGTTTTTGAAAAAGGGAGATCTTTAATGTCGGACAAGAATTGCATAACCATGGCAGAGCAGTTCTTACTACCCACAACTTCCTAAACCCTGTTTCTAGTAAGCCAGTAGCCATACCAGAAAAAATACTTCATTATCACATTCGCCATTTTCCGTAAAAGAAGTTTTCTTTCAAAAATTTAATTTATTAGAAGCTATTATTTAAATAAGTAATAGAAGTGGTCATCACAGTAACAGAGAGTATTAGTCTCCTCCTGTTAATAGCTTTGCCAAAGAAATGAGATTCCTTCTTCTTGGGACAGGTCCCATCCACATAAGTTAAATGCCTCTCTAGACACAGAGATGTCTGTGCTGGCATATTTCTCAGCACAGTATTCTAGGAATATAGTAAATAATGATCTGAATTCTCAAAGAAGTTGGGAAAAGTTTTGCTGGATGACAGAAGGAAATCTGTTTGTGTGCTTAAACAAAGCATGATATACACAGTAAAGGTCAGAGCTTCTTAGAATACTCCTGATTTCTTCAGACAGCAGGGGATGCCAGTATTCTTGAGACTTAAAGAAAAACTTCATCTAAATCTCAGTTTCTTCACTGTTTTCAGTAGGATTAACTTAGGTATCACTTTTCCCACACTCTTCAAAGACAATATTTATTGCAAAGCCCTGCATCCTGTAAACTAAGTCCAAAATAACACCCCTGAATTTCCAGCTCTAGTGTTCATAACTCAAGTTTAGTTGAAGTGATCTAATGTAAACTTAGAATAGAATGTTAAATCTTATGAGGAAATATTTCCTTTTATCTGCAGAGAACTTTTGCAGACAGTAGAACATTATGTAGTTTTGTGCACTGGTGTGGTTGGTGAGCAACAACCACTCCTAGATACTTGGGATTCTGCAGATATTTTTTTTCTGCAACTTACAAAGGAAGAAGGAACATAAAAAGACACATTCCCCTTTTGTGCCTCAGCTGCACATATATTCCACTATCAGCCCAGTAAACTAGGAATGCAGCACCCACAGAGACTGAAACAACTGCAAAAACAGCTGAAACAAAACCAAAATAAAATTTTGGTCCCAGTAGCTAATGCTTGAAATGTCACCATAAAATGACATGGAAGAAGGAAATCTGTCTGTACAGCCATTGGAAGGGAAGTTGTTTGGATTTTATTTTCCCTCAAATGACTGTCTCTGACATGGAAAAGGATAGGAAAAAAAAACTGCTCAGACCTTATCCTTAGAAACCATGGATCCGATTCTTGCCTGGTTTAAACTTATTTAGCAGCTTATTTCAGTTACAGCAAAATCAAAGCATATGAATCACTGAAAGCTTGATTAATCAAGCAGTTTAATGCAATCTTCCCTCAAACATTTTAATTTTGAATGCATTTAATGCATTAAAAATTAATATGTTCAAGGGAAAAATGAGATTTCCACAAACAACTTATATGGCAAAATGGCTTGTTTACACCCAGAATACAAGACAATGCTGTGATGTTTTTCTTCCTTCCATTTTTTTATGCTGTATAGGATAATTAATTGAAGCAAATGCATGGAACAAACACACTTGTACCCCTTTATATTGGCAAATTAGTTTAGATCACAAAGCATCACACAGGAATTTAGAATCACAAAGTAACACAGGAATATGTTGGAGGGTACGGCTTTCCATTTGGAACAAAAGTATCCTAAGTGAAAATAATTATAGTACGAGTATGGATAATTTAGGAAACAGATTTTATCCACTCTGAATTTCACTTTATACACAATTTTTTTCTTCAGTACCTAGAACAGGAAATATCAGAATGCATTCACACAAAGATTTCAAATGCAACAATTACAGCAATGACCAATGTTCAGTTTTAGATTCTACTGTGGTTTCCTCCAGGTTAAGCTAATTCAAATGCTAAACTCTCTGGGTTGCTATGAAAAAGTTTATTAAAACTAAACTGTATACTGAAAAAAAAAATGCCAGAAATACAGTGGTTGCAGCTCAGACCTCTAAAATACCATGGTTTCCGTTTTCAGTACGTTTCAGTTTTATCTCACATGCACCAAATTTAAAGCTTAAATTCCCTGCTTTAAGTGTCATACACAGTCCATCTATTTCTCATATTTGCTGAGCATTTGACCCATTCCCCTTTTTAAACTTTGATGAACCTCTTGTGGTTCTAGGAGGATATGAAGTGTATAATGAAGCAAGGTAAGTTGCCAGTACCTTAGAAGTTCATTTTGAGTTACTTCTGGGCAGGAACAAAACCTGGCAATCACTTGCAGCCCATCAAATCTGAATGACAAAAAACTACAAACTACAGTCACAGATCTCAGTGGCCTTGTATTCTCCTTAAGTGGTCCATGGAAATA